>JANEHU010004590.1:0-16810 GCA_027563435.1 Nasonovia ribisnigri | reverse complement strand
AAAAATGTATAGACTAATGCAGTGTTTGCAGGTAGTGCCCAAATCTTCATTTATGTTTTATTTGATATTAATAATTGTATTTTTGTAATACATGTGATAATTTCCAAACTGTGTAGGTGGTTTATACTATACAAATATATATATATAAAGGTTGAGAACCGTAGTTGTACTTGTAGTAAAATATACTACCATTATAATACCTACTACCATTGGAATACAATATACAATATCATATTACAATACAATGACTTCATAACTTCATATATCAAAATTAAAAACTTGATCCAGTGTGTTATATATGCAACACGGGTATATATGAGGATAAAATGTAATTTTGTTTGAGTTATTTTTTAAACAAAACAAAGAAAGTAAAACGTTTCATTGGTTGTGTGTTCATACATACCTATTTATTGTCTTGTGTTGGTTAGGTTTAATGTGCTTATGTGTATTGCAGTAACAATAACAACAATAACATACATTTTAAACATGTATTGCAATCTATCCAATTGTATGTAAGTATTTTAATGTTAAAATAGACATAGTAGATGTAGTTACTGTAGCAGTGTTGTATACATAAATGTCAGAGTATATTTACTTTAATATTTAAAATAAAGTAGGTAGGTACCACCTAAGTACCTAATGGTTAGGCATAGAGTAAGCATAGAGTCATGACGTACTGCAGTGTTGGTTTTGAAATGAATGAGTTGTGATATACTTATAATATATATATATAATTTATTATACACTCACCAAAGACGGCACTGCTGTGGACACCAGACGGCGGCGTTGTGCATTCCCTTCAACGTAGTCGACACCAGGAAGGAAATGCCTCGAACACAGCTTCGAGGTGTGATTCACGGGAAAACCGTGATCCGCCACAAATGCCACCCACCGAATACGACGTGCGTCACTTGGAAATCTAAATGTGACATATTATATTTATTATATTATATAATATTGATATTACAATGCATTGGTTGAATTTGTAAATACCCGTGTACGGAAACGTTGTTGATGTTGTCCACAATTCCACACAGCACACATCGTTTCACCATTTTGAATATCCTAAAAACATTACGAATCGGTTATAGGTAGTAAATTATTTCTCCAAAGTCTATATTGTATATATATATATATCAAAATGAGTTAAGAGGAAATAATAATAAATATGAAAAACTCGTTGTAATCGAATATAATGACGGTATCAGTTTGTTATCAGTGGTGTATGCTGGTCGTGTGTTATTTTTAGAATAAATAGGTGCACACCTTATGTAAAGTACAATATACCTATACAAAATAGAAAAATACGAAAAATTACATACCCAGGTGGTCGTCGCCCAATTAAATGTTTACGGGAAAATAAATAGTCAGTAGTCACCTACAAAAATGCATGTACCTAACCGAAACGGCTTTGCGAAACGGGCTTACGTCGTCCACAGCAACTGATAATTACTAATACGAACCTGCGGATATTAACGTTATTGGTAGGTACCTACCAATTCAATTTGCGGTGTACGAAAAAAACACGAAACGCGCCATGGTCAAAATAGTGGTAAACAAATAAATACACCCTGTGCGTGGGACAGCTAATCTGAATATTATAGTATATAGTATATATAGGTATATAAAACATGTACTCACCGGTATGAAAAGCGCCCAATGTATAATTTTGTAACAAAGCAGTCTGAAATAATTTTATTAGTAAGGCTTTTCTGCGCGCGTACATGTGCTTCGTTAGAGCACCTGTCATAAGATGACGTTGGATGACACGGTCGCGTTTCGCGTCGCCAAAGTTGTCCCCTGCACGGCTCCACTCCACCGATACGCGCGTATAATGTTTAATCATAATCTATAATAATGGTCATACTGTAGTATTACGCATATTGCAACGACACGTCTTGTCCGTCCGGTCCGTCTAACCTTGTTATATCACACACACACATAAATATCTATGTATTAAGTATATATTAATATTAATAATAATATAATAAAATATAATAAATGCATAATAATAATAATAATGGTATAAAAGAAACGTACGTCATTCATGTACAACATTGTTATTATGTATTTGGTGGATATGACACCCCCCTTGAGCCGTATCATATATTATAACAAATGTTTTTAAACTCCTTCAAATATTTGTAACATTGCCTGTTACATCATCGTGTGAACCTGAAATATAATATATTATTTTTTTTCATTATCATCTATTGACCATACAGACGTTATGTATAACATTTAAAATCAAAAGTTTAAAAGTTTAAATAAAAGTTTTAGTTTGTACGTATATATTATATATAATATAATATTTAATGTTTATAATTAAAACCCCCCTCAGAAAATCATAGCTGCGCCACTGGATCATGTATGTAGGTATATTGAAACGCCTCGACTTACCAACTTACTTATTGTATAGCTATGCGGTTATATTAGTAATAAAATATATTTAACACACTCACAAACCTACCATTAATCTTTATATATATCATCATTGTTATAATAACCGTAATACTTAGATATAAAAGTAGGCATATTAAATAGTATCTGTAGTAGTATTTGTACACTTTAATATATTAAAATATTGTAATCCAAAGTATTCAAAAGTTTCTGAGTCATCCATTGTCGACCTGAGGTACCTAAGATAGTATGACTGAACGTTTTACCAATCATGTACAATGTACATTTACATGTATACAACCAACTCTAGTTTTGAATACTTACACTGACCGTTTGAACGTTTATTTGGTCGTTTACTCACCTTTTGTTTTTAATACCTATTCACTATCTATGTAGAAGTATTTATTCTAAATCAAATATATTATATATATATATTAATAACCAATATAAGTATTCCACCATATATATTATAATATATGTATGTATATATACATCCATAGTATAGATAAAATTTCTACCCATTTCTACGACATTCGCGGGGAATAAAGTAGGGTTGCGCGCCGCTAGGAAATTTAGCTGGGATTCCGAAAACGCCCCGAGCGAGGATGTGAGACGTTCGAAAGAGGGCTAAAAGTCTACTTTTAGACGACATTTTGAAAAAAAAATCGGCAATTATCGTTTAAACCGAACGCGGCGACGGCTAAAAAGAATTAATATAAAATAAATAAATCGCGAAAAAAAAAATCGAAAAAAAGAATTTCGAATTAACACGGCCGCCGTAAATTTACACAATCCGCCGCGGCCGGTATCGAACGCTCCACCGCCGGATGACCTGCCTAACGCCCTAATCCTACCTACCTACCTATCGAGTTGAGAACTGGTGTGAAATCTCTGCCTCTTAAGGCGTCTCGCCGTCGAGGCGAATCGCGAACGCTACGCGTTATCCGAAACGCGGATAGGTAACAACTGTGTGCCTCGTCGATAACGATTAACCGTCGACGGGTCGTTATTATAATTAGCAAGATAAGATATAATTATATAAAATAGTGTGTGCGCGTTGGTCGGTCAGACGACGACCAAAACGCACACAGCTGTACAATATTATTTAATAATGATAATAAGATAAAAGAAATCATACAGTACATAATATATAGTAATAACGACGCCACGGCGGCTCTTTTCGTCGATTTTACTCGCCCGCGGCACTCGCGGGCGCCGTTGGTAAATTTATTATTTAAAATAAATAGTTTGTTCCATATAATATTATATAAATATATAATACTCTACCTATATGAGTTATATCAAATAGTATCATTATACAATTTAATTTTCAGACTTTAATTAAATATAGGTACATAATGTTCTATTTTGTTTATTAATATTGTATCTGTATTGTATCTGTTGAATCTGTAGCAGTATTTGTATGCATTAATTATGTAACATTAATATCAAAAACATTTAACCATTAAGATATAAAAACAACAAACAAATGAATATTTAAAAATATGAGTCTAGTGTTTTTTTTTAAATCATAGTAACAATATTTTATTTGTATAAATAAAAACTTTTAGAATCGTAATAAAAAAAAAAAAAATCGAAAAAGAAGAATTTCGAATTAACACGGCCGCCGCAAATTCACACAATCCGCCGCGGCCGGTATCGAACGCTCCACCGCCGGGTTACCTGCCTAACGCCCTAATCCTACCTACCTACCTATCGAGTTGAGAACTGGTGTGAAATCTCTGCCTCTTAAGGCGTCTCGCCGCCGAGGCGAATCGCGAACGCTACGCCGTCGTCCGCCCCGCGGTCTCCCGGGGTCGGGCGGTCTACCGCGTCGGACGGGGGACGACGTTCTCCAGCGCGTTCTCACGAAGAAAACGCGATTCACGGAAAAAATCGGAAATTTCTACACATATATATACACTATATATACAGGGCCTGTATATAGTAATAACGAAGGGACGGCGGCGCTTCGCGGGCACTACTGTCGTCGATTATACTCGTCCGGGGCACTCGCCGGGAACGAAGTAGGGATGCGCGCAGCTAGGAAATTTAGCTGGGATTCCGAATACGTCGCGAGCGGGGCGGTGAGACGTTTAGAACAGTGGTAAAACTCGATCCGTCGACGAAAAAGTGTGAAAAACCGTCCGAAGCGGCGTTTAAATCGTTGTTTTAGTTCGAGTTCTGCACCGGGGAACGGGTCGTAATAATAAACGGAATAGTGTGGCGCGGGGCCTATAAATTCGGCTAGAAACGCGATCGAGTGACGGACGGGGCCGCGCGACGCTTCGAAAGGGGGTAAAACTAATAGTAACGGTTAGCGGTTTGCGCGCGATCTCCGCGGAGAAACGGTCGTGACGAAAAAAGCGCACGCACCGGGGGCCGTTAAATGAGGCGGGGAAGGCGAATAAGGCGAGAACGGAGAGCCGGGAGGTCCAAAAAACGGGTAAAAGTCGATTTTTTGGAAAAAAAATCGGAAAAAGGGCAAAAAGTGATAAGGCGCGGTGATAACGCTGCGACGGCTACGCCGCCGCCGGGAGACCGCCCACCGTCGGTGATTTTTTGCCTCTCGGATTTTCCGATTGGCCGGTTCTCTATTTGACACTCAGCGCTCCCCGCCGACGTAGCCCGAACTGCTTAGCGTTTTATACTATAAGGACTAGCTCTCCGAGCGTCGCTGGGGGAGACCCCCAGACCCCCCAGTGTTAGCCGAAAGGGGGTACCGGTTTTGGAATGATGGTCGTTTGAATCATCAAAGTCGCACGTCTTGGTACGCGAGTGTATGAGAGTGGTCGGTGATGAGAGATAACGGCGATGAGGTGACGAAGATAAGTGATAAGGCTAGGACCACTGCGGTTCGACGTGGTCATCCCGGTTCAACGATGGACGACGTCGGACGGCCGGTTCACTTTGGTTGTCTAGCAAGTGGGTCACCCCCCTCGACGTCAGACGTAATCTCACGGGTAGGCAATCCGACGTCGTAGGATGACCCCCCGTGTTATCTGAAAGGGGGTGCCGATTTTTGAAGAATAGTCGTTGGAATTATCAAAGTCGCACGTCTCGGTAGGTCGAACCTCATGATTGGTCGATGAGTGTTGATAAGAATTCGTGATGACTGATAAGGGTCGGCGGTTTGGCGGTATCGTTTGAAATTCCAGTTTTGGGGTCTATAGAGTTCTGTGATCGAACGGCTTCGCTTTTTTTATACGAAAGCCAACGAATAAATAAATCCGAAGACCGAGTTTCAGCGTCTAGCAAGTCAGTCACCTCGAGTTATATTCGATTGAATTTCTAATCAGTCACCTTGGTACACAAACCGATTGCGTCAATATGGTACTACAGTATTTCGGTGATATGAATTTATGATAACGTGTTTCTGATAAGGCCTAGTGCTTTAGCGGTATTCTATCGAAGGCGGGAACGTTTGAAAACCGTATTTTTGACAACAAATAAGTTAAGATTAAGTCATTATAAGCGGACCTGGTGGGCCCCATACGGTGTAATACGGTGTAACCATATTAAAAGGCTCCGAGTGAAAATAGTATTTTTTCAAAACCCTAACTCGGTTACCGGATAGCATATTAAAAGGCTCCGAGTGAAAATAGTATTTTTTCAAAACCCTAACTCGGTTACCGGATAGTCGAAATGCATGAATTTTTAAGCCGTGTTTGAGTGTCTAGCAAGTCGCAGTCACCTCCGATGACGTAGTTGATATATAGGAAGTCATTTACGTAGGCAATCAGACTGCGTCCGATTGAGTACAATGTGTGTCTCACACGCATCAGATATTAATTCTATACAATGCAAATTTACGAATATTACGTGATTTCGGGCGGCCGTGCTAATCAGATAGCCGCCGCAAATTTTTTGGTGTCTAGCAGGTCAGCCACCTCGCCGAACGGTCGGCGTCGTCTCACCGGTATACAATCCGACTTAGTTGGTCAAGTTAGGTTTATTTCGGGCGGCTATGCTAATCATTTTGTCGTTATAAGTAAAAGCACAGAACAATAAAAAGTCGTGGTAAAAGTCGCCGCGCCAGCAGTTATCCGCTGATAGTGAGTGGTTCGACCACGGACCACGTCAACGGTTATGTGGTGGTAAGGTCTACCGCTTTGGCCGTATTCCGTCGAAGGCGGGAATATTTGAAAACCATGTTTGCGGGCGCATCACTAAAGTGAGTCCAGAGTTGGTTATAATGCCATATTAAATACCTTAAAAATTAAAATAATAACGACGGCCAAAAGTGTAAGGCGTAATGCCGTGTTTGAATGAATAATAAAATATCGACAATACAATTAATTAATTAATCGGCCATCAACACTGTCGTTTCTATCGATTTCGTTACCCGCATGGGTTACCTGCGTTGTGGCTTGTTATTGTCGCCGTCGTAAAACAATGATCCGCACCGACGTCCGACAAATCGTTCTTAAACGTCCAATAGCCGACCAAGTCGCAAGTGAGTATACAATGTAATATTGTTATAATTTATTTATTATTTTTTAATTTATTTTTGGCCGTGGATCGTATCTACCAATTAATATAACGTATATCATTATGCTAAATGAATTCGCGAAGGAATCGGTTACTTATTTTTCCTGCGCACCACATGGTTTTTGTTAAACGAATTTCATATTTTTTCTTTTCCATTTGTTTTTAACACGATCCCCACAGATTGTAACTATCGATGAATATTGTCTCATACCATAAACATTCTTTATATTCTATATATATGTTTTTTTTTTCAACGCCCAACGCGCATCATAATTATAATTTATAACTATTTATTATACCGACACACGTCATGTGTACGTTGCACAGGCCGGAGAGAAAAGAAAGTATATCGACATCCCTCTATATTACCACTTGAAAAAAGATTTACACAACTAAATTTAAAATTCCTTTATAAATTATTACACAATATTATAGATTGTCCAGAACTTATCGAACGCTTACATTTCAAAATAAATCCCCTAAATTCTAGAAAAAAACAACTTTTCTATCCACCAAACATTTCATCCAAATATATGTCATTCTCTCCTTCAAATACACTAATGGCTGTAGGAAACTCCATACATAATATAGATTTATTTCACTGCTCACTTAATGATCTTTCTTCATGTATTCATTAATTTTCAACTCTTATGTCTTTTTTTTTTTTATTTTTTTCTATTTATATTATATTATACATTAATTTATTCAGTTTACACATAACTTGATTTATATTTATGTATTTTTTTTTCTCTCTTCTTTTTCCCCAAAGTAGCTACTAATGTAACTTATATATTTATTTAAAATGTAATTGGAATTTATTCCGTAATAAACAATATTATTATTATTATTATTATTATCCCCTTAATGTCTTTTTTCCTTTTAGAATGAAGAGAACGAACACAGGCAGTGTAAAGAATTGTGACGGTGTGACCGTCACAAATTATGTATTCAACGGTGAGGTGCGGGGCCTCGATCTCGGGCGGACCTCGGCCACGGCCACGACGAGATCAGAGGTCACGGGCCGAACCATGCCGCTCAAAAATCGCCGTAAGTACAAAATTATATTTAAATGTTTACTAATAAATAACGCCCACCTCGTGTTTCAGAATGCTACAGATGTCATGGGGGAGATCATCTGGTCAAAGATTGCCCCTTCGCGAGTATGATATAATTTTATGTACGCCATGTTTTCTTGTTTTAAAACTGTTAATGTTTTTTTCTATATTTATAGCCCCCCAACCGCGTGACCGACGACCGCCGCCGCGAGACCGACGACCGCCGCCCCGCGACCGACGACCGCTCGCCGTAAGGCCACCCCGTCCCACTTCACAGCGGACGACGCCGGCCAGCACATCGGACCCCGTAAGTACACCGTAACCTAACCATAACTCTCATTCAAAATGAATCTTAATCCTAATCCTATGAATATCGTAGGTCGTGCCGGAAACCCCGACCCCGACGACCGCGAATACCACTGTAAGTTGTCAATTGGCTCATTACTTTTGTTGTTAATTTTAATTTTTAATTTTCTAATTGTAGTCGGATGATATGTACATTTCGGCCGTCGCCACGGCCGTGGATCGAACATTGTAAGTTGTCAATCGGAGAATCTATTTCAATTTTTATAACAATACTAATTTATTTAATGTTTTTCAGATGAATAAAAGACTTTTTTTTTTGTTTCAATTCTGTCTAGTTTGTTTTTTATCTCCTAATTTACCCATATTATATAATAATATAATATAATACCAATATGTTTATTTGTGTAATACTTTGTGCAGGGAGTGAGTGGTTTTCCAGAAATATGTGTTAATGAATAAGAGTATAATTGCGTAATATGTATAATAACAATATTTTTTTTATTCTTTACTAAATGTTATATATATATACAAAGTATAAAGACATAAATTCACAATGATGACAGGTACATATAATATATTACAAATAGGTACATTAACATTGAATTGTATTTAAAAGTTATCCATACAGATTCAAACCTGTATATATATACACCTAATGTATTGAGCACACAATGCAAAACTTATAGGTACCTGCTATGTACACATTAGATGCATATGCAAGAGTTATTATAACTATCGTATGTAGCTCGTGGTGTAAGTATTTAACAACCTCGACCAACTAACTGCCTTACAAAATGTAATATATGTATAACAATATTGTAATGCACTGCAATGTATACAAACGTTGCTGTGGTACCCAATGTGTCATTATATCATTATGATTATGACTAATGAAAATCTTTGTGCTTTATTTACCTACTATGCTCTTAAACCAATAGCCAATAGTTATCCTGAATTATCACCAACATAATACTTTGTATTAGGTACCCATACTTAATTGAATCAGTTCAATCAATATCAAGTACCTACTCTTTAAGTGAGTAGGTAAACCACCTTATTACTATAATATTCACTACCTATAATAAATAATATATAGTTATTACTACAATAACTACTATAACTTACAGGTACCTGCTATGTACATATTACATCAATATGCATGAGTTATAACTATTGTAAGTAGCCAACCAATTCCCTTACACAGTGTAATTGTAATATATACACAGCTATTACCATTATATACATTATAATAATATCATTGTAACTACTATACTATAGGCTTGATGTATTTATTGTATTGTCGGTATCTGTACATGCACACTTACACAATTTGTATGCTACATTATCAAAAAAAGCAACCCCAGAGTAGCTATTCGACCAAAAAGTATGTCACCGACCGACTTTAAGTGCAGACCGCACAGAGTTGTGTTCACTTGCGTTAGTTTAATTTACTTATAACATGAAAATGATATGCAATGTATGTTTAAAAAAAGCAGTGTGCCTATTAAACCTCCTAATTTTTATTAGGTATTAGGTACCCACACTTAGTTCAATCAATATCATGTACCTACTCTAGGTAAACTACATTTTTCATTACCCATTAACATTCAAATACATATACATAGGTATGCATGAGTATAGATATACTATGGAATATAGGTAACTATTAATTCACCTCCAACGACCGACTCCCTTACACAGTGTAATAGTGTAAATACCTATATAACAAAAATGTAATACACAGCTGTGCATAAGTATCCAAATATTTCTGTGACAACCGTTATATACAATATATCATTGTGACATCCAAAAATGTAAAATAATGCGGTTACAATAATAAATCAATAAGTCCGTAGCAAAATAAAAAATATATTTATGTCCGTATATGGTAATAACGACGCGACGGCTCTACTCGACCGCGGCACTCGCCCGGGACGGAGTAGGAGCGGGCGCCGTCGGTAAATTTAGCGAGCGGGGAAGTGAGACGTTGGGAAGACGGGTAAAAGTCGAATTTTGAAAAAAAATCATAACGTTCTCGTCAAACACGAATAATATGATAAGGCGGAAGTGATAGCGGAGAGTGGGAAAGACGAAAAAAAAAATGCGAAAAAAAGAAATCCGGTTTTACACGGCCGCCGCGAATTTTCACGATCCGGGGCCGGCATCGAACGCTCGACCCACGGGTAACCTGCCTAACGCCCTAATCCTACCTACCTGCCTATCGAGTTGAAAACTGGAGTGAAATCGATGCCTATTAAGTCGTCTCGCCGTCGAGGCGAAACGCGAACGCCGCGGCGTCGGCCGCCGCGGTCTCCCGGGTCGGGCGGTCTGCCGCGTCGGACGGCGGACGCCGTCGTCCGCCGCGTTCTGTCGAAGCGAACGCGATTTACGCGAAAAAAATCGGACTTTTCTACGCATATATACAGGGCCTGTATATAGTAATACCTACTCGACGGCGGCGCTTCGCGGGCTCCTCTTTCGTAGATTTTACTCGACCGCGGCACTCGCCCGGAACGGAGTAGGAGCGGGCGCAGTCGGTAAATTTAGCGGGGATTCCGAATACGTCGCGAGCGGGGAGATCGGACGTTTGAAAGAAGGGTAAAACTCGATATTTTGGAAAAAAAATCGGAAAAAGGGCAAAAAGTGATAAGGCGCGGTGTATAGTACCGCGGTTTATAGTATCTGCAGCAGTTTTGTATCATACATAAAATTAAAATTACCAAATTACATTACCTCAAACAATCATCTCACCTAAAAACTGTAATATATTTAGTACTACATAGAGTATACTTGTAGGTGTGTTATATTACTATCGTCTAGTCAAGTATATATATTATAGAACTATCCCATATAATCCAACCCATGTTAAACAGTATAGGTGTAGATAATAAAACCAAGTGTCACCTAATTTATTATTTAAAATAAATAGTTTGTTCCTTATAATACTCTACCCAGTGGTCGAAGTGGGGGGGATACGGAGGGATGACATCCCTCTACTTTTTTGTATTTACATTTTTCATCCCTCTACTTATTTTGTCTAGAATAACGCATTCCTCCTAAGACTTGTGTTGTAAAATTAAATACTTATTATTATTTTTATATTTATATATATATGAAAACATTTTTATTTTTTGGTGAAAATAATTGTTTTTAACATTCGGGCCTGGGCGCCCGGCTTATCGTATTGTTTAGTATAGGCCGTTTCGCAATAATATTATCTACAACCGTATTTAGAGCCACGGATTAAGATATACCTTAGTCGTGTTTAGAGCTAATAATATAATATTAGCACAAGACAATAACAATATTGATGATAATAATTAGGGACATATAGCAATATGCTAAAATATCTAAACGTCATTTCTGATAATATTTTTTTGATAACTGATAAGTAGATGTGTATGCGTGAGTCGATCAATTTCTAAATTTAGCCCATGGATAGAATATTGGTTATGAGTGTTATGACCACAATGAAACATGTATACTTTTGATAATGGTTATGGTTTATGCGTGTCAGTAGTAATTAATTATACTATACTTTAGTACAATAGTATTAGTATTAGCACGTTAGTGTTCGACGCCAGTATATCAGGAAATCTGAATTGTAAGGCATCCCTCCACTTATCTTGAGCCATTTCGACCACTGACTCTACCTATATATAAGTTATATCAAATAGTATATAGTCACATATTATCATTATACAATTTAATTTTCAGACTTTAATTTATATATAGGTACATAGAGTTCTATTTTGTTTATGAATATTGTATTATTTAGAATCTGTAGCAGTATTTGTATGCTACACTAAATGTATATGCATTAATTATGTAACATTAATATATCAAAAACATAATAACCGAAAATTAACTATTATTTTTATAGTATAAGAAAGATATAAAAACAACAAACAAATGAATATTTAAAAATATAAGTCGAGGGTTTTTTATTTAAATCATAGTAACAATACTTTATTTGTATAAATAAAAACTTTTAGAATCGTAATAAAAAAAAAAAAAATCGAAAAAAAAGAATTTCGAATTAACACGGCCGCCGCAAATTTACACGACAATCCGCCGCGGCCGGTATCGAACGCTCCACCGCCGGGTAACCTGCCTAACACCCTAATCCTACCTACCTACCTATCGAGTTGACAACTGGTGTGAAATCTCTGTCTCTTAAGGCGTCTCGCCGCCGAGGCGAATCACGAACGCTACGCCGTCGTCCGCCCCGCGGTCACCCGGATCGGGCGGTCTGCCGCGTCGGACGGCGGACGACGTCCTCGGCCGCGTTCTCCCGGAGAGAACGCGATTTACGGGAAAAAAATCCAAAACGTCTACGCGTATATACAGGGCCTGTATATAGTAATACCTACTCGACGGCGGCGCTTCGCGGGCTCCGCTTTCGTAGATTTTACTCGACCGCGGCACTCGCCCGGAACGGAGTAGGAGCGAGCGCAGTCGGTAAATTTAGCGGGGATTCCGAATACGTCGCGAGCGGGGAGATCGGACGTTTGAAAGAAGGGTAAAACTCGATCCGCAGACGAAAAAGTGTGAAAAACCGTTCGAAACGGCGCCAAAATCGACGACGCCACGACGGCTAACATAATTGGTCCGAGTTCTCCTCCGGGGCACCCGTCGCAAACGGAATAGTGTCGCGCGGGGCCTATAGATTTGGCGAGAAACGCGATGCGGTGACGGACGGGGCCGCTCGACGCCCCGAAAGGGGGTAAAACTCGACTTTTCGAACGAAAAGCGCGACGACGGCCCGCGACGGCGGCGCACCGTTCGCGAGCGATCTCGGCCGAGAAATCGTCGAAACGAAAAAAGCGCGGCCGCCGGGGGACTCTAAATCTGACGGGGAAGGCGAATAAGGTCCGAGCGGGGCCGCCCGGAGCACCCCGGGGGGGTAAAACTCGAAAAAACTCGAAAAAATTTGAAAAATTCAAAAAAAGTGATAAGAGAGAGTGATTGCGCAGCGACGGCTCCGCCGCCGCCGGGAGACCGCCCTCTCCGGGGAACGGAATTTTTTCATTGGTTGTCGCCTAAGTCTAGTTGAAAAACCGCCGCGGGAGGCGCCCTCGGCTTCACGTTTTATATATTAGGACTAGCTCTCCGAGCGTCGCTGGGGGAGACCCCCAGACCCCCCAGTGTTAGCCGAAAGGGGGTACCGGTTTTGGAATGATGGTCGTTTGAATCATCAAAGTCGCACGTCTTGGTACGCGAGTGTATGAGAGTGGTCGGTGATGAGAGATAACGGCGATGAGGTGACGAAGATAAGTGATAAGGCTAGGACCACTGCGGTTCGACGTGGTCATCCCGGTTCAACGATGGACGACGTCGGACGGCCGGTTCACTTTCGTTGTCTAGCAAGTGGGTCACCCCCCTCGACGTCAGACGTAATCTCACGGGTAGGCAATCCGACGTCGTAGGATGACCCCCGTGTTATCTGAAAGGGGGTGCCGATTTTTGAAGAATAGTCGTTGGAATTATCAAAGTCGCACGTCTCGGTAGGTCGAACCTCATGATTGGTCGATGAGTGTTGATAAGAATTCGTGATGACTGATAAGGGTCGGCGGTTTGGCGGTATCGTTTGAAATTCCAGTTTTGGGGTCTATAGAGTTCTGTGATCGAACGGCTTCGCTTTTTTTATACGAAAGCCAACGAATAAATAAATCCGAAGACCGAGTTTCAGCGTCTAGCAAGTCAGTCACCTCGAGTTATATTCGATTGAATTTCTAATCAGTCACCTTGGTACACAATCCGACTGCGTCAATAATATGGTACTACAGTATTTCGGTGATATGAATTTATGATAACGTGTTTCTGATAAGGCCTAGTGCTTTAGCGGTATTCTATCGAAGGCGGGAACGTTTGAAAACCGTATTTTTGACAACAAATAAGTTAAGAGTAAGTCATTATAAGCGGACCTGGTGGGCCCCATACGGTGTAATACGGTGTAACCATATTAAAAGGCTCCGAGTGAAAATAGTATTTTTTCAAAACCCTAACTCGGTTATCGGATAGCATATTAAAAGGCTCCGAGTGAAAATAGTATTTTTTCAAAACCCTAACTCGGTTACCGGATAGTCGAAATGCATGAATTTTTAAGCCGTGTTTGAGTGTCTAGGTTAGGTTAGGTTAGATATATTACGTGATTTCGGGCGGCCGTGCTAATCAGATAGCAAATTTTTTGGTGTCTAGCAGGTCAGCCACCTCGCCGAACGGTCGGCGTCGTCTCACCGGTATACAATCCGACTTAGTTGGTCAAGTTAGGTTGATTTCGGGCGGCTATGCTAATCATTTTGTCGTTATAAGTAAAAGCACAGAACAATAAAAAGTCGTGGTAAAAGTCGCCGCGCCAGCAGTTATCCGCTGATAGTGAGTGGTTCGACCACGGACCACGTCAACGGTTATGTGGTGGTAAGGTCTACCGCTTTGGCCGTATTCCGTCGAAGGCGGGAATATTTGAAAACCATGTTTGCGGGCGCATCACTAAAGTGAGTCCAGAGTTGGTTATAATGCCATATTAAATACCTTAAAAATTAAAATAATAACGACGGCCAAAAGTGTAAGGCGTAATGCCGTGTTTGAATGAATAATAAAATATCGACAATACAATTAATTAATTAATCGGCCATCAACACTGTCGTTTCTATCGATTTCGTTACCCGCATGGGTTACCTGCGTTGTGGCTTGTTATTGTCGCCGTCGTAAAACAATGATCCGCACCGACGTCCGACAAATCGTTCTTAAACGTCCAATAGCCGACCAAGTCGCAAGTGAGTATACAATGTAATATTGTTATAATTTATTTATTATTTTTTAATTTATTTTTGGCCGTGGATCGTATCTACCAATTAATATAACGTATATCATTATGCTAAATGAATTCGCGAAGGAATCGGTTACTTATTTTTCCTGCGCACCACATGGTTTTTGTTAAACGAATTTCATATTTTTTCTATTTCCATTTGTTTTTAACACGATCCCCACAGATTGTAACTATCGATGAATATTGTCTCATACCATAAACATTCTTTATATTCTATATATATGTTTTTTTTTCAACGCCCAACGCGCATCATAATTATAATTTATAACTATTTATTATACCGACACACGTCATGTGTACGTTGCACAGGCCGGAGAGAAAAGAAAGTATATCGACATCCCCTTAATGTCTTTTTTCCTTTTAGAATGAAGAGAACGAACACAGGCAGTGTAAAGAATTGTGACGGTGTGACCGTCACAAATTATGTATTCAACGGTGAGGTGCGGGGCCTCGATCTCGGGCGGACCTCGGCCACGGCCACGACGAGATCAGAGGTCACGGGCCGAACCATGCCGCTCAAAAATCGCCGTAAGTACAAAATTATATTTAAATGTTTACTAATAAATAACGCCCACCTCGTGTTTCAGAATGTTACAGATGTCATGGGGGAGATCATCTGGTCAAAGATTGCCCCTTCGCGAGTATGATATAATTTTATGTACGCCATGTTTTCTTGTTTTAAAACTGTTAATGTTTTTTTCTATATTTATAGCCCCCCAACCGCGTGACCGACGACCGCCGCCGCGTGACCGACGACCGCCGCCGCGTGACCGACGACCGCCGCCGCGAGACCGACGACCGCTCGCCGTAAGGCCACCCCGTCCTTCTTCACAGCGGACGACGCCGGCCAGCACATCGGACCCCGTAAGTACACCGTAACCTAACCCTAACTCTCATTCAAAATGAATCTTAATCCTAATCCTATGAATATCGTAGGTCGTGCCGGAAACCCCGACGACCGCGAATACCACTGTAAGTTGTCAATTGGCTCATTACTTTTGTTGTTAATTTTAATTTTTAATTTTCTAATTGTAGTCGGATGATATGTACATTTCGGCCGTCGCCACGGCCGTGGATCGAACATTGTAAGTTGTCAATCGGAGAATCTATTTCAATTTTTATAACAATACTAATTTATTTAATGTTTTTCAGATGAATAAAAGATTTTTTTTTTGTTTCAATTCTGTCTAGTTTGTTTTTTATCTCCTAATTTACCCATATTATATAATAATATAATATAATACCAATATGTTTATTTGTGTAATACTTTGTGCAGGGAGTGAGTGGTTTTCCAGAAATATGTGTTAATGAATAAGAGTATAATTGCGTAATATGTATAATAACAATATTTTTTTTATTCTTTACTAAATGTTATATATATATATACAAAGTATAAAGACATAAATTCACAATGATGACAGGTACATATAATATATTACAAATAGGTACATTAACATTGAATTGTATTTAAAAGTTATCCATACAGATTCAAACCTAGTACAAAATATAGTAGTATAAGAAGAAGGTACAAACAAATACAGTCTATAAACAGATATTTAGATTATTATCAAAAGTTACATGTATAAATCACCAAAAAAAAATTCATACAGATATAATAATAAAAACTTATCATACATTTTATGATGATATATAATTGTGAATAGGCAGTGAAATGCAAACAACGTATTATATTAATTATTATATATTATTTACTAAACGTTGCAAA
>JANEHU010004589.1:0-12347 GCA_027563435.1 Nasonovia ribisnigri | reverse complement strand
CCACGGACCACGTCAACGGTTATGTGGTGGTAAGGTCTACCGCTTTGGCCGTATTCCGTCGAAGGCGGGAATATTTGAAAACCATGTTTGCGGGCGCATCACTAAAGTGAGTCCAGCATCACTAAAGTGAGTCCAGAGTTGGTTATAAATACCTTAAAAATTAAAATAATAACGACGGCCAAAAGTGTAAGGCGTAATGCCGTGTTTGAATGAATAATAAAATATCGACAATACAATTAATTAATTAATCGGCCATCAACACTGTCGTTTCTATCGATTTCGTTACCCGCATGGGTTACCTGCGTTGTGGCTTGTTATTGTCGCCGTCGTAAAACAATGATCCGCACCGACGTCCGACAAATCGTTCTTAAACGTCCAATAGCCGACCAAGTCGCAAGTGAGTATACAATGTAATATTGTTATAATTTATTTATTATTTTTTAATTTATTTTTGGCCGTGGATCGTATCTACCAATTAATATAACGTATATCATTATGCTAAATGAATTCGCGAAGGAATCGGTTACTTATTTTTCCTGCGCACCACATGGTTTTTGTTAAACGAATTTCATATTTTTTCTATTTCCATTTGTTTTTAACACGATCCCCACAGATTGTAACTATCGATGAATATTGTCTCATACCATAAACATTCTTTATATTCTATATATATGTTTTTTTTTTCAACGCCCAACGCGCATCATAATTATAATTTATAACTATTTATTATACCGACACACGTCATGTGTACGTTGCACAGGCCGGAGAGAAAAGAAAGTATATCGACATCCCCTTAATGTCTTTTTTCCTTTTAGAATGAAGAGAACGAACACAGGCAGTGTAAAGAATTGTGACGGTGTGACCGTCACAAATTATGTATTCAACGGTGAGGTGCGGGGCCTCGATCTCGGGCGGACCTCGGCCACGGCCACGACGAGATCAGAGGTCACGGGCCGAACCATGCCGCTCAAAAATCGCCGTAAGTACAAAATTATATTTAAATGTTTATTAATAAATAACGCCCACCTCGTGTTTCAGAATGCTACAGATGTCATGGGGGAGATCATCTGGTCAAAGATTGCCCCTTCGCGAGTATGATATCATTTTATGTACGCCATGTTTTCTTGTTTTAAAACTGTTAATGTTTTTTTCTATATTTATAGCCCCCAACCGCGTGACCGACGACCGCCGCCGCGAGACCGACGACCGCCGCCCCGCGACCGACGACCGCTCGCCGTAAGGCCACCCCGTCCCACTTCACAGCGGACGACGCCGGCCAGCACATCGGACCCCGTAAGTACACCGTAACCTAACCCTAACTCTCATTCAAAATGAATCTTAATCCTAATCCTATGAATATCGTAGGTCGTGCCGGAAACCCCGACGACCGCGAATACCACTGTAAGTTGTCAATTGGCTCATTACTTTTGTTGTTAATTTTAATTTTTAATTTTCTAATTGTAGTCGGATGATATGTACATTTCGGCCGTCGCCACGGCCGTGGATCGAACATTGTAAGTTGTCAATCGGAGAATCTATTTCAATTTTTATAACAATACTAATTTATTTAATGTTTTTCAGATGAATAAAAGACTTTTTTTTTTGTTTCAATTCTGTCTAGTTTGTTTTTTATCTCCTAATTTACCCATATTATATAATAATATAATATAATACCAATAAGTTTATTTGTGTAATACTTTGTGCAGGGAGTGAGTGGTTTTCCAGAAATATGTGTTAATGAATAAGAGTATAATTGCGTAATATGTATAATAACAATATTTTTTTTATTCTTTACTAAATGTTATATATATATACAAAGTATAAAGACATAAATTCACAATGATGACAGGTACATATAATATATTACAAATAGGTACATTAACATTGAATTGTATTTAAAAGTTATCCATACAGATTCAAACCTAGTACAAAATATAGTAGTATAAGAAGAAGGTACAAACAAATACAGTCTATAAACAGATATTTAGATTATTATCAAAAGTTACATGTATAAATCACCAAAAAAAAAATTCATACAGATATAATAATAAAAACTTATCATACATTTTATGATGATATATAATAATTGTGAATAGGCAGTGAAATGCAAACAACGTATTATATTAATTATTATATATTATTTACTAAACGTTGCAAAGTATTAAGGAATTTTCATAAATTAACACAAACTAATAATTAATTTTGTGTTTAAAAGTAATTCACATAGACAGGCATAGTAGTACAAATATACATAATAATAACAATATGCAGTTAAATAATAATTAAATCATTAATTAATAAATACAATCATAGAATATAGGTTCATAACAATTACAATAATATGATATTAACAGATATTATTAAAAATTATTCGTACAGACATAAAAAAGAATTGTGTTTAAAAGTTAATGATATAGACATATTATAATAACAACAACAATAGGCAGTTAAATACTAATAAAAGGTTAAAATAAAAGTTGCAATAAAACGTTCCCTAATAATATCATAGCATAGTAAATACAAAACAATACCTATCCGTACAATTTGAACTATTATATTAACAGAAGTTTAAATTACTGTTAAGTCAATCATATACATACATAAACAACAAATTAATAATAATTGGCAGTTAAATACTAACAAAACCATATAAAGAGGTTAAATATTGTTAACTAAACATTGCTAAGAAACATACTATCATAGCATATCATTATACATCAAACAAATAAATACTAATAAATACACAATACAGAGTACAAATAAATTAACAGCAGTGGCGATACAATCAAAGCTACTAAAGTAAATAACATAACAAACAAATACAATCTATTAACAGATATTTAGATTAATATTAAAAGTTATTCATACAGACATGAATCATACATTTTGTTTAAAAGTAATTCACATAGACATAGTAGTACAAATATACATAATAAATACAAACAGTATATAGTGTTACTATGAGGTTAAAATAAAAGTTACAATAAAATACAGTAAAAATACAACACAATACCTATCCATACAATTTTAAATTTAAAACAATAGTAATAAAATAACAGCATATCCGCATAAATATACAGAGTGTATAATAAAATGTAATAAATCTTATACATAATAATATATTAATACAAATAAATTTCAATAATTAGTACAATGCAAAATAATTGAATAGCAGTTCACAGTGATACAGAGTGTACAAAATGTTTTATGTGGTACTTAACACGGTGTAAATTAATTAAAAATGTTATGACTATTAGTGAATAGTGATTACATAGTGAAATTGACTTATTAATGTCAATAATATTCTTAGGTATGACAAATAATAAAGCAATACAACTTACTATTAAAATGGAAATACTATAATAGTGAGCATTACAGTTATTGTATTTTAATAAAATGTAAATGATACACCATATCCGCATAGATAAAATTTAATTAATCTTATAAAACTATTGAAAGCTACTAAAGTAAATAACATAACAAACAAATACAATCTATTAACAGATATTTACATTAGTATTAAAAGTTATTCATACAGACATGAATCACAAATTGTGTTTAAAAGTAATGCAGTTATACACTAATTAAATGTTAAAATGTAAAAAGTCAAAGCATAATGACATAGCCCAACTAATACAAATAAATACAATCACAGTAATAAATTATTATTATCATAGTATGCTAATCATAGCATTGTGAATACATTAATCAAATAAATACTAAATAATTTAGGTTTTTTTCTACACGGATCATGTATTTTAAAGTGTATAATATACATTTTGATTTGTATTAAACCTATAAGTTATGTGTGACCGTGCAATGTTCTTAATATTTTTTTGATAAATCCTAACCAACCGTTTGACATTAGTTACGAATACACCTTTGAGTATTCGCATCCAGAGAGACCACGTGGAGGTTGTCAAACTTTCTCTCCACCCTTAGACCTTCTTGCAAGTCACACAGACATGATCACCGGGCGTCACACAGACTTGATCTCGAGAGTCACACAGACTTCTCGAGCGTTTCCTTGAATTGATCATCTTGGCATCTAAGTTTAGCCCGAAGGCAAGGCCAGCACACAGTGCCTGTACGAACAACAACAGTGTAATATATTATGTTTGAAAAATATATGTCAACCGTGTCGGAACTATGAGTTAGCGCGTTGCGTTAGACGCATAATGCACTAAGAGTTCAGCATATCTATGCTTTCGGTTTAGCCCGAAGGCAAGGCCAGCACACAGTGCCTGTACGAACAACAACAGTGTAATATATTATGTTTGAAAAATATATGTCAACCGTGTCGGAACTATGAGTTAGCGCGTTGCGTTAGACGCATAATGCACTAAGAGTTCAGCATATCTATGCTTTCGGTTTAGCCCGAAGGCAAGGCCAGCACACAGTGCCTGTACGAACAACAACAGTGTAATATATTATGTTTGAAAAATATATGTCAACCGTGTCGGAACTATGAGTTAGCGCGTTGCGTTAGACGCATAATGCACTAAGAGTTCAGCATATCTATGCTTTCGGTTTAGCCCGAAGGCAAGGCCAGCACACAGTGCCTGTACGAACAACAACATATAGTGTAATATATTATGTTTGAAAAATATAGCCCGAAGGCAAGGCCAGCACACAGTGCCTGTACGAACAACAACGTCAACCGTCGGAACTATGAGTTAGCGCGTTGCGTTAGACGCATAATGCACTAAGAGTTCAGCATATCTATGCTTTCGGTTTAGCCCGAAGGCAAGGCCAGCACACAGTGCCTGTACAACAGTTAGACGCATAATGCACTAAGAGTTCAGCATACTTACCATCTCCGTTTAGCCCGAAGGCCCACCCGAGGCACCTCCACGAAGAACAACAGTGTACCATATATCAGCAAAGGTGCACTTCCCGACGCATCAGTCTAGAACCTCCGTGTACACGATGTTCTTGGTGACAAATCGCCCGTGGTCATCGCCGTACATGCCGACCCTCACGGATTGTGCGTCTCTCACCCTGGAAAACGCTACGTACAGTTGCCCGTGCGTGAACACGGGCGACGGCAGTAGCAAACCTACCCTGTCGAACGTCTGACCCTGCGACTTGTTGATGGTCATGGCGAACGACAGCCTTACCGGGAACTGAAGGCGCCGCAGCGAGATGGGCAGGTCGTCCTCACCGCTGTACGTGAGCGGTATCTTGGGCAGGACGATGTCTTCGTCTCGTGCATCGCAGCCCAACACTCTCGCCTTGAAATGGTGGTGCCGCAGTTCGGTGACCACCAATCTCGTACCGTTGCACAGCCGTCTCTTCGGATCGAGATTTCTGAGCAGCATCACGATGCATCCCACCTTCAAAGTCAGCCGGTACGGCGGCAGGCCGTCCGGTTCCAAACTGTTGAGAAACTCCGTGGGGAAATTGGCCACTTCGTCGGGATCGTCCGCCGCCATGGTGTCCACGGCGGTGTAGCTCCTCTGAGCACCGTCGACGCGCTCCAGCACGTCCCTGTTGACACCTCTGCAGTCCTCGTTGGTGGGACACAGGACGATTCTCCGAGCGTACTCGTGGACGTCGGCCAACGACATTTGCCGCGGATACACGAAATCGACCAAATCGGCGACGTCGCACACCATTTCCCGCGGTATTTCCACGGTGTTCGGAACGCCGTCGACCGCGGGCAGCAGGCCGTTGCCGAGTTGAAGCAGCCAAGTCGCAAAGTCCGCGTCGTTGTCCGCGCGCATGTTCTGCACCAGATTGAAGCGCTCCATGACGCGCCAGAGACCGTTGTGCTTGATCGACGACATGACGATGTCGGCTCTCGTCCCCCTTCGGACCACGGGCAATATCTGTCTGAAGTCGCCGGCGAACAGCACGGTCTTACCGCCGAACGGTAATTCCGATACCATGACGTCCCTGAGCAGGCGGTCCACCACCGTCAGTTGGAGTCCCGGCGACATGGGAGCTTCGTCCCAGACGATGAGCGCGGCGTCGCGTATCTTCCGCGCTCGCTCGCACTGCATGCTGACGGTGGACGTCGAGTCTTCGGTCAGCGTGCCGAACGGCAGTCCGAACGTCGAGTGCACCGTCTTGCCGCCGTCCATGAGCGACGCCGCGATGCCGGTGAACGCCACGCACAACACCTCGCGCGTGGGTTGTCGGTGTCGGAGCGAGGTCGTCGACACCTCGCGCCGGTCGTCGACGGCCGCCATCACGCGGTCGTACACCGCTCGCTGTTCGGCGTCCACTTGCGGGGCCCACCGCGCCGCCGCGTCTATCGCTTGGAACAGCACGTCGTCCTCCAGCGGTTCCAGTAGACGGGGGTCGGCGAGGGGCAAACCGTAGTCGCCCGGCGATTTTCCGTGTACGCGAAGTAGATCCTCGACGGCGGCCAAACACGCGGCCCTCGCGCGGTCCACGTCTTGCAGACGCCGATTGAAGTCTTCCATCAGGTTCGCTTCGTTCGCCTCGTACAGCGCCAGCGGGTTTGAGGGCTCGCAGAACACCAGTATAGTGACGAACAGATACCGGAGTTGCCGCGGCGCGTCCAACGTCGCCGATTCCGTCAAGCAATCCCGCCACGCTTGGTCGTCTTCCAACAGTCCGAGTGCAATGGCAGCCGCAGTGAATGTCTCGTGAACGACCCCGTCCACGGTCTTTATGTCTTGAAAGGACTGCGGGCCTCTTCGGTTCAGAAGTAGCAATCTCAAGTGGAAACGGTCCCGGTCCAGTGGGTTCACTACGTACATCCGCGCCAGCGTTACGTTTGCCATCTGCCTCTGCCGCGCGGACCACGATCTGAGCGCTGCGCGCCAGATGTAGTGCGTCGGTATTTCTTGGTACAGGTACTGTCGAGCCGCCACGTCCGTTGCGTTGAGCGCGAAGAACTGCGTGAGTTTTGTAAGACGCAGAGCTCGGTTCTGTACCTGTTCTTCTGCCTGTCCCGGCGCAAAGTACACGTTCTGACGACCTTCCAGGTGAACAGGAAGTCTGACCACCGTGTGACTTTTTTCGTGCAATTTGTATGAAAACAACCGCCAGATGGCTTCTGGCGGGCTGACGTACCTCGAGTTGACGTAGCTGAAAACGTATACGACAATAATATTGATACGATGACTAACAAATTATTATTATTAATTAGTAAATAAGTTGTATTTTCAATAATTTTATTTAATTTTGAAGTGAAGCGCATTGAAACGTTTGAGCATTTTTGAAAACCGTCCGAACACTTACAATTCTTTTATTTCAACCATTATAGTAGTAGTGACATAAAACAAAAACAGCTAGTATAATCATAGTGGACGCCTAATGAATGCCAAATAGTCACTCTATGATAATATATAATATAAGAATGGTAAAGATGTAGTAATGTCAATTAATGTCTACTGTAAACAACAACGAAAATAAAAACCCATAAGAGTGTGTTTCAACATTAGTGTGGCATCATTAAAGTTTGCAATTTGAAACAGTGTATTATGTGATCACGGTTAAACGTAGGTCAGGTTATATCTTTTAAGTATATTAGTTAGTATTTAATATAATTTATGTTACTGGATGCAATGTAATGTTTATAATAATAATAATAAAAACAATACCTAAACAACACATTAAATGTAAAGTACCTATATGATATTATGATTTTAAACAAAAGTAAAAATAAATAATATACAACTACCCTAAAAACCCAGAAAATAGTGAGTAAAATATTCACACACACTGGACACACTGCCAAAAATGAAAACATGCAACAAATTATATACTTAAATAACGCCAGAATAGTTAACATTTTAAATTTAATACCTATAATGTAATAAAAATCTATCAATACTAAGTAGTTAACAGTGTATACTAATGTAGACCATCTATAGAACTCTCTATAAAAACTCTTGGACACTATTGATGGTAATTATTAAAAATAAATAAATGATTTAAGTATTAGTTATAACTATTTATATAATAACATAAGGAATTATAATTTGAATACAGACCATATTATGCAGAATTACTCACTGTAGAAGTACATAATATTACATTTTGAAGTGAAGCGAATTGAAACTTTTAAGCAGCATATTAACAACACATTAAATGTAATGTATATAATATGATTGCAAATAAAAGCCTTAAGGTCTTGGTGAATGTATACAAATAGGTACCCTAAAAACCTAAAAAATAGTGAGTAAAATAATTCACACACACTGGACATACTGCTAAAAATGAAAACATGCAAAAAAATTTATACTAATAATAACGCCGGAATAGTTAACATTTTAAATTTAATACCTATAATGTAATAAAAATATATGAATGTCAAATATTAATCAAAACGAAAATAACAATGCATAAGAGTGTGTTATGGCATTGCTGTGTCATTAAAGTTTGCAGTATATGTTGTGATCACGGTTAAACGTAGGTCATGTTATATCTTTTAAGTATATTAGTTGGTTGGTGTATTTAATATAATTTATGTTACTGGATGCAATGTAATGTTTATAAATAAAAATAAATAAAAATAAATAAAAATAATAACTAAACAACACATTAAATGTAAAATATACAATAGGTATACAAAAGTAAAAATAAATAAAAGCCATAAAGTCTTGGAGAATGTATACAACTGCCCTAAATACCTAAAAAAATAGTGAGTATAATAATTCACACACATTGGACACACCGCTAAAAATGAAAACATGCAACAAATTGTATACTAATAATAATGCCGGAATAGTTACAAAATATATCAATAGTATTTAGGTACCATTGTGTACTAATGTAGACCATCTATAGAACTCTCTATAAAAACTCTTAGACACTATTAAAAATAAATAAATAAATGAAAGTATTTGAAAATGTATGACCACATAAACACCACTTGAATGAAATAAGCACTAATGTATGTAGCAATAAATTTTAATGCAGACCCCATACAGAATTCCCTGTAGAAGTACATATTATAATTGAAACTTTTAAGCAAAACCAAGATACTAAAAAAAAGCTAACCTAACCCTATAGAGTGGACGCCTAGTGGATGTAATGAATATCAAATATTAATCAATATAAGTAGATTTGTGAGCCATTGTATAATATTATATAAGAATGGTAAAGCTGCCGAAATGTTAATAACAATGAATTAAAATATGAAAATGCAATACCTAAACAACACATTGCAAGTATTTAATATGATTTTATACCAAAGTAAAAATAAATAAAAGCCATAAGGTTTTGATGAATGTATACCTAAAATAGTAAGTAATATAATTCACACACACTGGACACACTGCTAAAAATGAAAACATGCAACAACTACCTGTAGAATTCTATGTATAAGGATAGTACATAATATATAGTACAACCTAAAAAACTCTTTGACACTTATAATAATAAATGAATATACTTCTATACAAAAAAACTCTTGTATTGATGATAAAATAATAAAATATATAATTTAGTTAACTATTTATGTTTAGTACTGTACGCAATATAATGTTTATACAACTAAATAAATGTATACAATCCACCATTACAATCATATATCATATATTATATTTAAATTTAGTAATGTGTAAATTATGAAATTAAGTAATTGTAATTTAATAATAATTATGTATATATAAGTAAGTGTAGTGTACTCACTTGGCAATTTCATCTTGGTCCTGAACCTCCAATGTCATTCGGTCATGTCCCTTGAAAATGTATTTGTAAATATACATAACACTCTTGATGAACGTGCAGATCTCGACGTTGATGTGTGCGTCGTACTTGGCCAGAAGGTAAGGGTTGTACGGCACCACACACTCGTTACCGACTTCACGACCTCTCACAAGGACCACTCGGCCGTCGTCCGGTCGGCGGTACTTGGGGTAACCACCGTCCGCAACGTACACAGTCTCCTCTGCGTACGGTTTGGGGAAGTCTTTGGAGCATTCGTTGTTCACCATGCACGGACACTGCGGGTTGACTGTTCCACAAGGCCCGTGTATCATGTGGGACGTCACGCAGTCGTGTAAGCGCCTGTCGGTCGCCGGGTCCGGCAGGAAGGCGCAAACCACGTCGTCGACGTCCTCCGCCGTGCGAAACTTACAATCCTCCGCCAGGATTACGAGTATGTGCGCATGGGGCAGGCCGCGTTTTTGAAACTCGATGGTATAAACGTAAGCGCCTACATTACCAAACACACGACTGACGGTTATATCACTGAGTAGCTCCCGTAGTTTCCTGTTGAACACCCTGGCCACCAGGTCGGGCCTGTCGCTTGCCGTGCTGTGAGCCGCCAGGTTTTCTGTGATTTCCGGCCACCTGGGATTGCACGTAAACGTTATGAACAAGTCGGGCTTTCCCATAGTACGGACAATGGTGATGGCGTCCTGATAGTTCATCTTGTTGTATCGGTCACTGCCCGTGAACGTCGACGGTAAAATGATCCTACGGCCAACCGCCATGGGATCGATGTGAAGCTGTTGGTTCACGTGATCCATGAGTCCCTGATACGCTTCGGCGAGCAGATCCCTCTGATTCAAACGCACGTAGTTCAGGTTGTTCGACTCCATCCGAACGTACTGGTCGCACACATACATTTGCAACAAGAACCGGCCTTGATGTAGCAAACTAAACAGTTCGTGCCTCACGTCGTTGTTTCCCTCGTATCTGACGGCTAAACGGAAGTCCGCAAACTCTTTGGTACTGTTACGATTGCGGACATTGTTTCGTCGGTTGCCCGCTTGCAACATCCCGTTATGCCAACCTGCTTCGCCGTACGGGAACAACATCGGATACAACATCGGATCCGAATGACACGACCCTTGTGAAATTACAATAATGTATCTATATAATAATTTGTATTCCAATAGTGTTGGTAAATAAATTAATAGTCTTAGTTTGTAAGTGATTTTAGTTATTCATACAGACATGAATCACAAATTGTGTTTAAAAGTAATTCACATGGACATAATATTATAGTAGCATACAAATATATACATAATAATAACAATATGCAGTTAAATAATAATTAAATAATTAATGCTAATTAAAGTCAAAGCATAATGTCACAGCCCAACAGATACAATTAAATACAATCACAGAATATAGGCTCATAATAATTACAATCTCAACTGTATAAATAATATGATATTAGCAGATATTATTAAAAATTATTCGTACAGACATAAATAAAAAATTGTGTTTAAAGGTTGCGATAAAACGTTCCCCCTGATATCATAGCATAGTAAACACAATACAATACCTATCCGTACAATTTGAACTATTATATTAACAGAAATTTAAATTACTATTAACTCAATCATATACTATACGTCATACACAAACTAATATATATATTAATAAATACATGATATAGAGTACAAATAAATTAACAGCAATTCACAGTGACGATACAATTAAAACTACTAAAGTAAATAACATAACAAACAAATACAATCTATGATTAAGAGTATTTCAGTATTAAGAGTTATTCATACAGACATGAATCACACATTTTGTTTAAAAGTAGTTTACATAGACATAGTAGTACAAATATTCATAATAATAACAATATGCAGTTAAATACTAATTAAATCGTACAATGTAAAAAGCCAAACCATAATGTCATAGCGCAACAAATACAAACAGTGTATAATAAAAGTTACCTAATATCATAGCATAATAAATACAATACAATACCTATCCGTAGGTACAATTTGAAGTATTAAGCTAGTATTAACAGAAATTTATAATAATAGCATAGATATAAAGAGTGTATAATAAAATGTAATAAATCTTATACATTTACTTATTAATGTTAATGTTAATACAAATAAATATATAAATACAACTATTGAATGGTGTTGAAGTAGTTCACCATACATGGATCAAAACATAACACCGCCTGTTGTCATACTACAACTACATGTACTATGTTGATGTACACTGTGTTAGGTTTAGTATAATAATGTAAAGGCTCGTGTTGTATCACACAAACACAATGAATTAAAACTGTTAAAGTATTTAATTCTATGATGCTTGTTAAGGTCAAATAAGCGTTGATAATTATGTGTAATATATCTAGTGAATATAAGTGAGTGAATTGGGACAGTTTTGTAAAAAAAGTCGTATAAAATAATTATTAACTAACCCGCTGGAATGCTTTGCATCCTGTGTTGCGGGTCGATCGGATTTGTGTCGTAGATGACCAGATTGAGGTTTCTGGGCGGACGACCGCCTTCGCCTACGAACACTGCAGCAACTTTATTTGCGGTAGGCAGGTTGTTTCGTCCGTCATCTCGGACCGCATCTCTGACGAAATGCATCGTGACTGGCCTGGGTCTCACACCTGCAGGATCGGCGTCGGCCAGCTCTTTTTCTGCCAGCCACAC
>JANEHU010004588.1:0-30383 GCA_027563435.1 Nasonovia ribisnigri | reverse complement strand
AGAAAAGCAATCTACAGTATACAAATCTTTAAAAGTTCTTCAAACAATGTCTTCTGAAACAGAATTTAATCAAAGTTTAAAGGAATTTAGTAGTGTTATGAAAAATGACCCCGATACTAAGGAATTTGGACTATACTTTGACAGAACATATGAAAATAGAACTACTTTATGGGCTTATTGTTATAGAAAAGGCTTAGGAATCAACTGCAATATGCATTTAGAATCTATGCATAAGTCAATAAAATATCATTATTTAAATGGGTGTAAAGTTGGACGCTTAGATAAAAGTATATTAATAATACGACGGTATACTAGGGATAAAAAAGTTGAAAGGATGGTGAAATTGACTAAGGGTAAATCGACCACTAGAATCCAAGAGATTAAAAAAAGGCACATCAAAAGCATTTCAATGAATCTTAAAATTAACTTTGACAATAATACCTGGAATGTGGAGAGTGAAAATGTACCAAATCAATTTTACATTGTAAAACAAGTGAATAATGAAATATGTTGTGCCATGGTTTGCTCTGCATGTAAAATATGTATTCATACATTTGAATGTTCATGTTTAGATTATTCAATTAAGTCTATAATTTGTAAGCATATCCACTTTATTGCCTTAAATATAATTGAATCAGAAAATAAATTACTTGAAGATCTTACAAGTAATTTGTTTACCACACATCCTACACCAGAAACAGATGTAGATGTCACAGTGACTTCAACCAAAATAAACAAACAATCTGAAACAGAAGAGTTAGAAGTTCACATGAAGACTTTGGGTAATCCTAAAAAAGATGAAAATATATATGCTAAATTTAATGAAAAAGCCACAAGTATTATAAATAAAATTACCTCTATCCAAAATCCAGAGTATCTTAAGGTGGCCATGCAAAAGTTAGAAGCCCTTGATGCTTTTATTAATGTGGCATCAAAACAAACAGCAACTGGCACAGAGTTCATTAAAACCAACATTGATCCTCCAAATAAAAAAATAATGACACAAACCAATTTTTACTCAACTAAAAAAAAACGACAAAAAATTGAAAATGATTTATCAAAACCTTCCAGACTTGAAACCCGAGATTTAAATGATTTGTTTTTAAATAAGAAATTAAATGTTTTAAAAGAACAAGATGTTGAACATTCATATTATAAAGAACATTAGATTCTATATTTCATTCATATGGTACCTAACTATTGACGTACGAATTATTAAATATAATTTTTGTATATACCTGTTTTGTGTTTTAATATTATTATAATTATTCTTAAGTTTGTGACACAATTAATGACAATTATTTTTGTATATACCTATTTTGTGCGACTTCTAAATAAATAATTAATAATGACTAGAGACTACTAAGTACTAACTTCATTGAAAAAAAATTGACTTGTTATTATTTTTAATTTTAATGTTTATAATATTTTGTATGATAACCACGGATAACTGATAAGGCAGTAACCATAGAATACAGCTGCAGCTGATACCCTAACATTGTTCACGCGCATGCGCACAATCATTGCACCATTCCTGTGTTTAGACGCACCTAGCACACTACAACTGATGCCAGGTTGACCGCGCAACAGTGACGCGTGATAATACCACTACGGAAAATAACAACATAACAAATACAAATACTAAAGAAAGCCATATTGGCGCGAACAATAATGATAAGTCTAGTGACATAATAAAAAAAAATACTATGTTCATGAGTTGAAATAAAATTCTTGTTATTTATTGTTTTATTTTTTATTTATCATTTCAATCAATTGTTTTATTATAATAACCAAATTTTCATAATTTCTTATTCTTCTTTCGTCATTGTCTGCCATTCGTGTCATTGCACTCGCAAGTTGGGTTATGGATTGTGATAGGCTCTGTAAAGTTTACAAATACTCCTAAATATTAAACAATATTTATATCTATGTTCTGCTAAAATAATATTAAAATATTTATTATCTAGTACTTGAAAATTAATTTGTATTTTTATGTAAAATGAGGGACAAGGGTGTTACGTACCCTATAAATATATCAATATATAGTGCACGTATTCGGTGGTGTGGCTAAGTAATTAAGTAGGCAATTACTATAAGACATCATGCCGAGGTCATTGCATAGAGCGTAGTGAACACCGGATTAGACAATTAAGCTATAAAAGTGTTGTCACACGTCTCTTCTTAGAAAAGCCTCTATACTATTGGGACAGGATACGGATCGACCAGAATAACAAATTATGCTACGAGACCCAAATTCTATCCTTGTGCGAACATTCGCTACCACTACGACCACCCACTCTTAAAGTATACGAGCATATATAAGGGAGCCCATGACAAGAGCTCATCAGACGGTTATAGACGGTTATAGACGGTTATAGACGGTTATAGACGGTTATAGAGAGCTAGAGACGGCTAGGGATAGACAAGACATTTGGAGGCCGGTCGTAACACCACTCACAGTCTTAGTCTATCAAGTTTCAGAGGCAGGTCGTAACACCACTCACCACTCTCTCACGCTTTAATATTGTATTTTTGTATTAAATATATGTTAATAAACACACATTATATCTATATACATCACGTCTTCATTTCCTGAGTTGATATATATATCGACACGAGTTGGGACGCAACAAGGGTGTAGTTAAGAAATTAAAATTGATGTACAGATATTAGTGTCTAGTATCAATGCACATTTTATTAAAAACAAATTAATACCAGAGCAAAAGAAAACTTATTTTTTTGAGCCACTTTTATACATATTTATTTATTATATACTTCTGTATTTTGTGCATTGGTTTCAGCCAACTTTGTAAACGTATCTCTTGCATCACGTAATTGTGTTCTCAAATTTTTGCGAACTATATCAAAATTTTAATATAGTAATAATTGCAGTATAAAATTTAAAAAAAAAAAAAACAATTTCCACTACCTATGTTATTTTCATTCTGAGACAATTTTTTTTTGTGTGTTTTGAATACTGGCAATAATTTTCTTTTTAAATTAGATGAGGAAGGTGTACTGATGTTTGGGGTCAGAAGTGTACTAGTTGTAGGTGCAATGAATGATGTTTCTTCAACAATAATATTTTCATCAAAATCAATGCTTTCCTGCTCAACATTGTTTAAGTTTTCCTCACTAAGCAAGAAGTTACCATTATGACCTACATTAAATGATACATATCTTAGAAATGTATTGTCCTTAAAGAATTGTTTTCTAAGAACGAGTAGTTAAATAATTACTGTCGTGATCAATATCTGGTCTCATTGTTAACCTAATAGGTACTGCATCTAAAATGGTAATATCTCCTGCAGCCATACGTTCTACATCTTCAGACTAAATAATATAGTAAATGTGCATAATATAGTATTTTGTGTTACATTAAAATTTTTTAATTTCATAAATTAAATATATTTTAATACCTGTTCTTCAGGCCAAGAATCTGGACATGATGTCCCTTCTACATAGTCATAGCCCATGACACTTAAAACTTTTTGATCTGAGTCAGTCAACTCTGGGATATTAATTTTTTTATTTCCTGTCTGCCTTCTAGCATTCCGCAAGACTGATGCTTGTTTGGAGACTTTTGTTTTTAAGTCTCTCCATGACTACAAGAAAAAATAAAATAAAGTATAAAGGAAAATCATTTCCAAAAACATATTATCTAGGGGTGAACACTTTGGGGGTAATCAGTGTACAGGGTAATGGTAATCATGGGTATTCATGGGTAATCATAGGTAATCATGGGTAATCTTTGTAGTAAATCATGGGTAATCATAGGTATAATCATTGAAATCAGTAATCTGGTGTAAAAAATTTCTGTCAGGTGTCTACCCCTCTCATATTATAGTATAATATTTAAACATAATATATTCCATTCCTAAAATGTGACAAAACATGCAAATACAAACTTTGCACTCAATTTTCCATTTTATAAAACAAATTTATAGCTAACCTAGAATCTACAACTACTACAAAAAAACATGCAAATGCAAGAAGTTCCAAACCTTTTTAATAACTAATAATTTTCTTTAAAAACTATTTTAAATTGAAAAAAAAGTTGTTTTTGTTTTATTCAATACTAACCTCTTTCCACGATTTTACATCCTTTTCTTTAATGCCCGGGTTTCTTAAATTATTTAGTTGTTTCACTAACTCTTCCCATGAACCATTTAATTTATCTTTACCATTTAGGCAATTAAATTTTCCACTAGCAACATGTGGATGTTGTACCATATAGTCAATTAAAAACAAAGATTGCTTATCATTTCTACGTCCTTGTCGTGACTTTTTTATAAATTTGTCCTGATTCTGGTTACTGCTACAACATAAATAAATCAATATTTTTAAACAATTAAATAAATACATATATTAAATTAATAAATAATAATTATAATAGTTACCTGCTTTGAGAATTTTCCGTTTTAAATACAAATTGTAAAGTCAAAATACGTTAATAAGTTATAACTTATACTTATAACTACTAATTAGTAATTACTTGTTAAGTAAACTTAAAACTGTTATAACGAATGTCGGATCGGATTGATCGGAATGTATAATAAAAATTTAAATTACAATAATTATCATAACACTTTAATGATAATAATTAACATAATTTCAATTTTTTCCTACCACCACCTCTTGAATTTATGAAAAATCCTTGAGGATTAATTGGTTGTTGAATAGTTGTACCAAGTTCACCAATAAATTCTATATCTTCAACAATACTTATATCTCTAGACACACTAGGGAAGTTCAGCACTAAATTTCAAAATACCAAAATATTAGAGTGAGTAATTTAATAATGAAAAAAAAAATCTAGTTATTTTATTTTCAATACTTTAAATACTATTTAGTATTATTCCAATAATATTTTATAGTATTGAGTTTTTAGTTTATTTGTATATAATAATAGGTGCCTAGTAATAATAGTATAATATGAAATTATTCTATTATAAAATATTATTATTTCTGTAAAGCAAACATTATAAAAGTATATACTATTAATTTACCTTCAATATCAAAACTCTCATAATTATCATTGTTGTTTTCAGGATTTAGTGTATTTATCAAGTTTTCGGGATTAATCTCAATAAAACCTAGGATATTTCAAAAAATATATATTATATACATTACTTTTAAGTATAGAAATTATGGTATAATTTTAGTGTGTTACCTACCATTATTATTTAGAATATCGTCATCACTACTTTCTTCAGATTGAATATTTTTGGTTGGTGGAATATAAAATTCATCACTAGAATAATCATAATTTACACTACCAGATTCACTTTCGGATTCGACTGTATTTTCTAGATTTAAATATGATAGTATTATGTATAATATGTATAATATTAAATAAAATAATATTTTTAAATATGACCAATCAACTATAATAGTACCTTTAACTGTTTTGTTGTTGCACATTGACAACAGCAGCTTCGATCTCTTACTCATTGTAATGATTTAAAAATAAATTACTGTTTTAAAAAATATTGAACTATGAGTACTACACATTTGATATTAACAAAAAATTGTTCGACGATGTAATGTTTACTTGTTATTAAATATAATTTTAATATTTTTTTCGTTTAATATAGAATAGAATATTGATAACACTATCAATAAACAACGTCAACATGGCCAATGATAAGACAATATTTTTATTTTATTTTATCATATAAGGGCAAAAGTACACATAAGCCTTATAGTTTTATGAATTAGATAATGACTATAAAGACTTAAATCAGATAGGTCACTATAGAAATAGAAATAATGTTTTTGTTTGTAACATTGGCCAATCTGTTTCTTGTAATTTTAGTGATCAAGATACGCCCTTCTAGCACAAGAAAATATACATAAAATTGTATATGTTAAGCCATTTATCTCATTTTCACCAAAAAGTGAGATTGGCCCTTTTAGACCCAAGGTCCATTAACATTTTATACGGGCCAACCAAACATTTAAAAAAAATAGGGCTGCCAATGTATAGTCTGAATCCCCTAAATGACGCCCCTGAACACACATATTCTACAAAAAGCTCCTTTCACACCCTCAAGAGCTGAATATGTCAACCACGAACCGTATTCGTGCAACCATTGATGTCTAAATGCTCGAGTTCTTCCTGATTTTAAATCACTTTTAAAGTCATAAGTAGTATTCAGTACCCAAGGATTACGTAAAAGTTCATGTTTTAAACAATCGTCAATATTTTCGACGTTCAAATAATTTCCAATATCTTTTTCATAAGTTAAGATTATATGACCACTGTTATTTTTTGTATTCATGGTAACCGAAGAACTTTCAACTACACACAATTCCGACGACTTCATATTGACTGTACTATTATTTATTTCAATTGAAGTAGAGCCAGTAGCTTCATTAAGAGAATCACAAAGCTTGGGTTTTTTAAAAAAATTTGTGATCTCCATATTAACAATATTCTAACAATAAAACAAAATATTAAATATACTAAATACAATACGTACGTAATTCAGCGTGTTTCTCAGTAGACGGCGCGTTGAGAAATAATTTCATTTTATAATTATTTCTATAATTCCCAATGTGATATTGTACATTCGATTTATTTTTACTTACCTCCGTTATCTGACAGACGTCGTGTGCGTATGTGTACGTGGTGCGTCGGTCGTCATAAGTGGTTTACACACTAAGGGCCAGTTGTGCCGTCTGTGGTTAAACTACGATTATGTTTTAATCAGTGATTAAGGATTTTGAATCTTTGTACAGTGCCTGTCAAATATTTAATCAATGATTAAACGAATGTTAAGTTAACCACCCAATAATGGCCGGTTAAACTGTTGTTAACTATTTAACCGCTGATTATTGTTCATGTTATCATTTGTAAGTCTTATCAGTTTCTGTTATAATTTGTTTATAATTTAAATAAAACCATATTTTTCAATTTGCGTGAAGTTTTATTTCAATTATAATCTATATTCTATATTCCTACATCTGTTGTGTTTTACATTTTATTTTTATATTCATTGTTATTCATCATTTTCATATAATGTATTTTGATCACGACCAAAATTTTTTTGAATCCGATTCTGATATCGAAGATGATGATTTTAACGACTTGATGGTGATGATTGCTTTTCCCAGACGTCAAAGAAACTTTAGACAAAGGGCAGACCATTTTACGCATTGGTTAGATGATGAATTCTTTGAGCGATATCGATTGTCCAAAACTACAGTTCGTTTTATTATTAATTTGATTGGTGACCGCATCTGCTCCCGTACCGATTGGTAAGTTAATTATATTGTGTAGGTTGTTGTTCAAAATATGTATTATGAGATTACTTATAGCTTCAATTTTAATATATTGTAGGAATCATGCAGTAAGTTCTGAACATAAAGTGCTCCTAACATTGAGATATTATGCCACAGGGTCAATGTTGGTTGTCTGTGGGGACTTTATTGGAGTCCATAAGTCAACAGCCAGCCGCATAGTTAAGCTTGTTTCGCATGAAATTGCTATGCTACATCCATTATTTGTGCATTTTCCTAACAATGAAATGGAAATAAAACAAGTCAAACAAGATTTGTATAACATCGCTAAATTTCCCTTGGTTATTGGTGCTTTAGACTGTACACATGTCAAAATAAGGTCACCCGGTGGTGATAATGCAGAGATGTATCGAAACAGAAAGAGCTTCTTCTCAATTAATGTCCAAACTATATGTGATGCAAATTTAAAAATCCAAGATATTGTTGCTTGGTGGCCTGGGTCATCACATGATTCCACTATTTTTAACAATTCAGCAATACGAGGAAAGTTTGAAAGGGGTGAAATGCAGAATTGTCTATTGGTAGCTGATAGTGGCTATGCACAGCGTGATTTTGTTATGACCTTAGTTGGGAACCCTGTCACACTAATAGATCCTGCATCTGGTATAACTGCAGCAGCCGTTGATAAATATAACGAATCTTTAATCCGTACAAGAAACACTGTGGAAAGAAGTTATGGCGTTTGGAAACGTCACTTTCCAATATTAGCTACAGGTATAAATGTCACAAGAACTTCATCACAATCCATAATTGTTGCCACAGCTGTACTTCATAATATAGCCTGTGAATTTAAAGAAAGAATTCCAAGAGTAACCACAGCAGTAGAATCTTCTATTAGAATCACAGATTTCAACAATCCAGGGGATGCAATTAGCAGGAACCCAGATAGCAAATTTACGTTCTTAGAATACCTCAGTAATGTTAAAAAAATAACCTTGTTGTTTTTATAACATTTCCAGATGGTTCCAAATATCTTTTTTAATGTTATTATAACATTCTCTTAGAGTTTTTTGGCCGCGGAAATGTTGTTCTATTAACATCTTAACATAAATGTTATTATATTATTATGCCCAACATTATTAAAATGTTACACATTAGTATCAAAATATGTTATACTAACATTACAATCTTGAATTTATAACCATGTATATTGTATATTATATTTATATATACTAGTGCCTAGTGGCGGCTCTGTCCCTACTCACTTTGCTCACCAACCAACCAACCAACCTGACTATTTTAAACACTTACTATTTCAATACTATACCTAACTGTTTTTTTTTTTTTTTTTTTAATTATTTGACAAAACTATTTTGTATATTAGAGATACTTATTATAATGGACACGCGAGTGAACAAATATACTTGTGTAGAAGGACATAATGAATTTGTAAGCCTGTTATTAGCTATAACGGGCCAATAGATAAAACTTTACCAATATAATTATATTATTTTCCTTGGTTATGAACCTTTTTATAAAATAATACAAGGCTAGTACAAATAAAATATTATTCACTGTTTTTATATGCACAGCATTGCAGCGTTATTTAAAAATGTATACAGAAAGTAGAAGTTAGCACAGTATTGTGCAACTAAAATAAAAAGTCTCAGGTTAAAAACTGATTACAGTATATAATAGTAGGTATAGTCTTTATTTGAAAGAAAACCATAACAGGCTACTATTAAAATTAATAATAATAATAATCCCATATGTAAGTTAATATACAAATTAATATAATGCAATTTATGAATGAATGAATTAAATTAAATTTTCCTTGGATTTATTTTTAGTAGTTGCTTGTAGTCGGTAAGGAGCATGTGAGAGCCAAATTCCCAATGGTTCATCTATTTCTTTGTCAGTGTGTGTTTTGTATTTCATGTGTAGTCGTAATGCATCTGAAACAAACATTTTATTTACAATAATTAATAACTTATATTTTAAGTGAGAAACACAATATTGATTAATAGTATAAATGTTGATAGTGAACAAGTAGGTATTTAAGTTTTTATATTTCTTATGCATATTACAATAATTTAAGATTTGCTTGTTTCGCGAAAATTAAACTACAGGTAATATACTAATAAAAAATATTTAAAAAAATAATTTTTGAATATTTGGTATATGACTAAAATTTTAACAGAAAATTATGGTAGCACTGACTAATCATCAACAGTGTTATATTTTCAATTTAAATTATAAATAATTAATTTATGCTTACCTATAATCAAACGGTAGCAAGCCAAATTTGAAAATGATTTTTTTTGTTTAACACCATACAAAGAATAGTTTACTAAAAACTTGTCATCGAACATGCGAGCCATAATTCTCCTGACACTATTTCTGATATCTTTCTTTCCAACAAATAAAGATATTTTACTAACCTATTGGGGTAAATCAAACAATAAATAAATATATCGATGTATTATAGCAATTAAACTATGTTTTAAAATATTAAATAACTACCAAAGATTTTCTTAAATCCTTATCTAGAATCGTGTTATGCAATACTAATAAGTCTTCATCATTTTTGATTGGGAACAGTGATTCTATATCCACATTGTCAGTTATTGTAGTTATTCCGGATGAGTTGCTCATCAATTTTTCAATATTTTCGTTTATAGAGTGGCATAAAACCTTTAATGCTTGAATTTCATATTTCAAGAAAGAGAATGATGTAAGTGATATGTTATAAAAATCTGTAAAACATAAAATTATGGGTATATTTTAAATATTAAATAAATCTATCTATATGAATTGGTTATAGTTTGATAGTAACATATATAATATTAATAAATCTAGTTGTTATTAAATATAAATTCAATACATCCATCATAATAACGACTAACAGGGTATTACATGAGGCACCTACAATACAGTAGAGTAAATTCCCAGGTTTTTATCTAGAATTAATAATTAAATGTTGAACTATGTAAGTAGCTAAGTAAGTACACAATAACTTGATTCAAACCAGTCAAAATGTCAATAATTAAGTAATAACACTTATATCCATTCAAATTTGTGTTTTAGTATTTGAAAATAAATACAAATTATTAAGTATCTGGCCATGTCAGGTTTAGAATGTACTATTTGTAGTTCAAGATTTAAACTAAATATTTTATTTTACACATTTATGCCAGTATTTCTATCTTTAAAACTTTTAATTATTATATTAATATTAAATTATTAGCTCAATATTCAACTTTAAATTCTTATATTAACATACCTATATACTTAACCGAACTCGAGAAGAAGATAATGTATGATAATAATACAATTATAAAACAACTAATTTAAATTATCTTCACTGGAATACCATCTTCACCCAAAATCGTTTTTCATTCTACCTATAGGTTATGCCATTGAATTCAAATTTAACATTCCCATTACAGTAACCTACTCAATGAATTCTATACATTCTACGCCTACAGCAGGGCTATTTACCTAGTTTTCTATATCAATCATATGTTTACAATAAACATGTGCACATTATCGTTAATGACAAGTAAATACAAAACCTAACACATTACCTGATATCATGTTTTGGTTTTCAATCGGATATTGTAGTTGGCACTTAACAGAATTGTTATTAACTGTTGAATCCTTTGAATTATTAAATTCTGTTAGATGTAACTTGTTAGTGGCTTTAGATTCATCAGAATTATGTGTGTGACTTTTATTGGTATCAGTTTGCATGCTTACTCGCCATGGTCCACTAGGCGATGTCATGACAAAAACAGGACTTGGAATAGATTTTTTTGGCGTTACATTCAATGGATATGTTTCATCTAAAATTAATTATCACTTTACTATAGGTGCATATAATAAAAACCATTTAATTAGTTTATAATATAACAATATTCAAGATAATAAGTATTTTATGTATGTAATGTATTGTATTAATTTATATGATTGGTATTACCAAATTCCTGTTCCGAATGTTTTTTTTTGTAACGGTCCATGTTTGATCTTTATCGGAGTCATCGAAATAAGAAAGGTTAGAACTATCACTGTCAGAATCATTGGAAATTTGATTTATGTTAAATTGCGAATCACATAGTTCTGGACCAATAGTATCTGAAACAACAATTTGTACTTGAAAAATAAAAATAATATTACAAATTATAGAGCATATATTATGTACCTTTCACAGGGTTATACTGAGGTGGGCAACTTGAAGAACTTGATTGCTGATTTACTGAGTTAAGTTTCACTTTTTTGGACGTGTTGATTTTAGGAGATAGACTGCGTTTTAAACCATACTTTGGTACCTATACCATTAAAATTTTCATCTTCAGTACATGATAAATCTGATTTGATCATCGCTTTGGGTAATTTTGATTTAGCTTTATCTAAAGATGCTATAAAGTAAATATATTATAGTGTAATTATACAAACAGATTTTTTTTTAATATAAGCAGTATACTATCGTCGCAACTAACTATATGTTTTCCCAGACATTTTTCGCACGTTGTAAAAATAAAAATCATTCTTGTTTGGCTTTACTCGACTTTCAATTATCTTTTGCGAGTTTTTCTGATCTTTTGGCCAGGCACAAGTTTTTTTTTTTAACCATGTATCAGGTACAACTGAGACCGTATTGTCTTCAGTAAAGTTTACAATATTCCACCCAGACATTATCTAAATTCTAAATAACAAAAAATTAAATAATTTACTGATATTTATTAACTAACTTTTACAAAATTAATAATGCTTTAATATTATACTATTTTAAATTTTAATTGAGTATCTGATTTAAAGGGTTCCAAACATTTGTTTTCAGTCTGTCTCATGCGTAATAGGTAATAAATAGGCAACTAAATGTGTTACATACCTACTTCCATGATTGTCAGTATCAGATTTAGTTTAAGGAAAATTTAATGATTTACAGACGATACATTTTGTATAGAAGGAGATTTTCTGTGCATTGACTAGATAGTTATTCAATATTTTAATTTTTGAAGAGGAGAGTAATGGTTAAAAACAATAGAAATTAAGTTAAATTTAAACAAGATTATGTCGATAAAAGATTAAAAAGTAGCCAGTCAATGCAGAACACCTTGTTGTTTATACATTTTAGACGGCATAATATAGGTACTTTTGACCTAAACTAAACCAGTCTTAATCTTATATTATGCGCAAGATAAACATAGAAAACAAACTTTGGTTTTATGGTGTTTTAAATTTAAATGATAAATACATAAATAAAAAAATTAGTTTTAATTTAGATGTCAGTATGTATTACTGGCATGGCTATATACTTGCCATCATGAACAAATATTATCATTTTTTTTTTTATGTCATGTTCAGACCAGTATTTAATTTTTTTAGATAGCTTTTGTACAACAAATATATCTAATATTGTTGAGTCAATAGGGCTTTCATATAATGCTGATTTAATTTTAAATTGTTGGCCAATAATTATTATAATCCCATTATCTCTCAAACAAAAATTTAAGCATCTTACAATGTCTTTGTTTTTGGTTAAGATATAACTATTTTTTTCTTCTTGAATTTTAATTTTAATAGTTTTGTATAAAAGAGTATAATATTCAAGACCATTTAAATTTTCTAGTAGTGGGCCATTATTATGTTGATTTTTTAATATAGGTTTCTCTTCCAACAATATTTTTAATTTATCTTTATTACTATTATTTAAATTTATAAAATACTTTCCATTATACCTATTAATAACCTGCTGTAAAGATTTGTCATGTTTCCTCAAAAACGACTTTAGCTCTTTCATGAAGTTTTCAAAAACAAAAGTGGAAAAGTTATCCAAGGGACCATACCTCAAATAATCATCATAGATATGGAGTAGGCCATGAACGTTATGTGAAACAAATTTTTGGCCATAAATGTTTTGAAAACTCATAACAAAGAAATCTAGTAAGTCCTTTGCAAAATCAACAAGAAAACTATAATTTGGGCTCAGAAGAATAAGCATGGCAATATTAAGCGTCATAAAATTTGTATAACATGCTTCAGTAATGATATTTTTTAAAACAATTGGTCCAGTATATAACAAAAAAAACCGATGCTCAGTGGCCTTCCATCTAGAAAGTTCTTGTACACTTCTACCTTTTCTAACAAAATCAGAAGTTATGTAAGAATTAAGATTCAAAATTAATTCTGATAATTCATTAATTTTTCTTGCCCTAATACGTATATTCAATGGACCCTTACTTACCCAAAGCATTAACAATTTCTTCATTACACCAATATTTACAAGGTGTAAATAATCAAGGCTAAATGAATACACAGCATCGAAATTGGGCAACTCTGTTAAATTTGAAATTGTATTATACACATGAAAATCTTCATCCAGAGTGTTTACATAGGAAATATGATCTCTACTAGCAGACTTTACTCGTGTATATGGAAAACATATTCTATGATCTATGTATTCGCCCTCGATCTTGCATCGAGTACAAGATGAAAATCCACTATGTCCTTTAACTTTTAAGATAAAGCTTTTAGCAGGGGAATCACAACAAAAAACATCAATTATGACATTAATTTTAACAGAATTTATCATAATGCCATTGGATGTAAGTTCATTAGCCTCTACGACAAAATCTAACAGAAAATCATTGCTACAATGTGGTTTTTCTGTACCATAGTAAAGTCCTACTAAAAATACACGTTTTGGTAATGGAGACTCAACTTCAATGTAGGCTAAAATCGGACAAAACTGATTACTACTACTTTTGGAAATTGGTAATCCATCTATACCTATTGCAATTTTTACTACATCAACGTTTGCGGGTAAGTTCAATCTAATACCATTAGCTAACCCAAAATGATGATAGAGACCAGGTTCAACTTTACGAATATGTTTCGAAGCACTAGAAGGTGTTTGTAATATAGTTCGACAGTCCGAAGGTAGATTGTTAAAACAATCATGTTTCTTTAACCCTTTAAGTAAACCATTAACAGTATTGTGAGGAACATTAGACTGAACTGCCCACGTTGCTAAAAAACTTTGAATAGAATAATCTGAAGTATTATCAGAAAAATGAGAAGGAGTAACTGGTCTTGGAATTGTAGAGGAAATTAATGAAGTTGATTGATTTGGGTGGGTCACCACATTTGAATGATCATATAACGAAGAAAATACAACACTAGGCTCACCAATTTCAACTGCATTGTTGCAAGGTATACAATTTGTCTCCAACTGCTGTTCAATTTGATCCAAAGTACTAACTTTATTATTTATACCTAAATCATGCCTGGAAGATGAATGAGAATACACACTCTGAAGTATATTAATTTCTTTCCTAATTTTCCTTCTTTTTGTTCTCTCACTTTCACTCATGTTTGTAGTAAAAGTTCTAGGTATAAATATGGTTATTAAGATTGTATTGAATGGGATTAATAGAAATAAAGAGAAATTATAAACTATAAGAAATTACACATTGGTACAATTACTAAAGATTATTATTATAGAATATATTACTTAAACCTAGCCACCTAGGGATGTCTTAAGTACTAAGTCATAGATTCTAGAAGTTTAGGAGAAAAATTCAACAATATGAGAAATGCGTTCATAAAATAAAAAGTTAAATAGGTAGGTATGCTAAATAATAAAATAAATATGAACTGGCAGGTTAGGTGCCTAGGTACTGCTTACTTATTATATAGAATACCTATATTTACCTGATATCTATTAATACCTATGTAATATATAATAATATAGGTACTTACTTGATAATATATGAACTGCTTATATAAAATAATATGATACCTATAGGTCCATTGTCCATATAGTAGTGATATATAACCTATAACATAATAAACTGTTATTATTTCACCTGTAATATGTAGTTGTACTGGTATAGATAGCTCCGATAACTCAATGTCACCTTGTCACGTATTAATGGAGCACGAATATTACACAGTACTGCGTCACGGAATTGATTGGTCAGCTACCACGCAGTTGAATCTTCAATATCGGCGAGTGACGATCACACCATACTGTCTCGAAGCGCGCGCTGTCATTGGCTTCTGGAGTTCGGGACATCCACAGCTGACGCGCACTGCAAGTTGCAAACTTGCAACACTGCTGCCCTAGCTGCTGCACTGGTTGGCGCGTAAAAGTTGTAATGTAGACTGTTGTATTGTTGTATGGAATTTGAATTTTGAACTTAGTAATTTAATTTTTAATTTAGTATAATTACTAATTTGTAATATTACTATTGAAGTAGGTAGGTATTAAACCTATATTATGTTATGTGAGTAGATAATTTTGATTTCAATTACTATTAGTATTGAACTATTGATGTACCTACTGAGTAAAATAAAACATTTAATAATTCTTGGGCTTAGGTTTAAGTACCTAAATACCACATTTTTTGAAAATGTGTTACTTTCAGTGTATAGTATACACTGTATACATGTACAAAACTACAAAATCAAAAACCTATTAAAGTATAAATTTCTGGTCTTGTAAAGTATTGACTAAATGTATTAAAATATTTTTTAATGAAGCACCTATTTAAAATACTAAAACACAGTCTTCAGCTAATCTTTTGAGATATTTAATACATTTCATATTGTATTTTATTTACTTATATTTTATCATTTTTAAAATTGTTTTAGTATGCCTATTTTAGAGTTAAAAATTAACTAATTTATATTTATTTTAATTGTACTGTATAAAATGAAGGTAGTTCAAATGAGACTTAAGTACCTACTTATATGTGACATTACAATTTTAAATAAGTAACTATAAAATAATATTGTTAAAAAAGTATTCAATAATTAGAAAAATATTTGTATTTTTTCTTAAACACTTTTTACTTAAAGTATTTCAAGTATTTGAAATTATTTTTTAAAACGTTTTGAATGGATGCATTTTCATCTGTATTTGAATAAAATATTAAAAGTATTTTTACAAAACTGTACTTCAAATGGTAATAATACAACACAATAATATTATACACAAAAGTATATCATTATTATGTATTACTGGCCTATTAGGTACAATATATTGTTATCAAACTTTATTATAATACCTGCATATTATTAAAACTATGTTTATTTAAGTGAAATATTATATAACTGTTTATTCTTACCTTGTTTGAAGGTGGAACTGTATTTCTGGCTTTTTTTCATTTGCCATTATTATTGAAATTATTGTTTTCTTATAGAAGAATGGAAAATATTACAGTTAATTTGAATGTAATAATAGATATTAATTACAAATAATTAAAGCACAAGCGCGAATATGATTATTACTATTTTATAAGTATAACAATGAGTTAAGAACGTTTGTGATTTTTTTGGTACCTACATTATACTCAAGTTATATTTGAGAAAATGCATTAGATGGAATTATCTATTCTTAACCCAGTTTTTGATTTTAATTCCATATCTTAGATATGCTTATATACATGTAGGCTAAACAGATGCAGCTGTTTGGTTTTAATGATATTTTAAATAAACAGCAAAGTTTTTAAACATATTTAAGTACCTAGTATATAATATACATTTTTAATAAATGGAAAAATTATTTTGTCTAAGTGCTAACAAAAAACATATAGTTAATATTAACTCAAATATTATAATCATGATGAAAAATATTAGAAAAATATTATTTGCAAATTCTAAAGCGTATTAAGTACTAAAAAGCTGTTTTATTAAAACATATAGGTAATTATTATTAATTTAAACTATATTATTTTTGTTCACACTGTGTTCTAATATAGTGGTCAGCAAACAATAATTCTGAGTCAATGTAAAAGGTTTCCAAACCTCGCTATTCCATCTAATAATTTTTGAATTTTTTTATAGAAAATCTATATTTAAACAGTTCAATAATTGAAAAATAAATTCATCCTACTGTGTTACTATATCTAATAGTAAAATAAATTACTTAAGGGGTGTCAATGACAGGTTTTCAATATTACAAAATTTGAGAATTGTGTTTTACATTTTAATTGCTACCATAATTGTAATATTTTTATTAATACTTCCATAAGTCTTCCGTCAGCTAGATACTTATTTATAGAGCTCGCCATGAAATTAGTTATTCGATGGCAGCGCGCCTTGTGGCCATTTCTCCGTAGGGTTTCTTAAAATTATCGTAGGGTAGCGCGGCAAGTTTGAATTGTTGAATAATAATACGAGTAATAATAAACAAATTAGTGACATTTAAGACTCCTTAATCCCAAATTTCTAAAAGGGAGAGGTTTGATACCGTGTATTATATCATCAAAATAACAACTTCATAGGTACGAAAGACTCTGCCTCGTTCATATGCCGCATTTTAATACATTTTTTTTTCTGAAAGATAAGATCTTATATTTGAAATCGGATCAATTAAGCCGGAATTTTTATTTTTAAAATAGTATAAATTTAACCGATTGGAAACATAAAGAAAATATTCTCTCACTAATGTTACTTTACATTGATAACTAAACAGTAGTTTAATATTGTGTCATAGTTATACATTTAAAATTACAAAAAAAACAAAATCGTGTTAGTAAGATAATGTTTAAAAAAATATATTACTATTTTAAACTCTGTAAAACATTATAAGAACGTACAAATTATAATGTTTGAAATTTAATGTAGTTCTGATATTATTGAAACGTCAATGTTACGAAATTGCTATCTGGGAATGCAGTGCAAAATAGTACAAGGAGAAAATTACTTCGATATTTTGCCAATGTTTAAACTATATATAATTCTACATATTTTTTTAAAATTAAAATGCCATATTTAACCATTGATTGATATTAATATATATTTTTAAGCTATTGCATAGCTTTTATCGCAGGCCTGGTGTGGTGACTGAAAAAAAATTTTTCGTAATGAAAAAGCGTGACCACTGACCACTACCTGCGGAATCCCGTAATCCCCCTCCTGTCTAACGCGCGGCGACCCGTATTGTCATACCGTGCTATCTGCGATCGAAGGTCGGCTGTCGGCGGCTATTGTTTGCAGATATATTTCCAAGGAATAATAATATACCTATAATTAATAATTATACGGTTTATATTATATAATATACATTTATATATTTATATCTGGATAGTGGATATGATAAAATTACACAGTGTATGAGACATGCTGCGTTATTATCGTTTTTTTTTTTTTTATTATTTTTATTATTATTCACTTATCTACCAACAAAACAAACTCATTTTGTCAAATTTTGAGATATGCGGCAGTGCATTTTTTAAGGATTTTTTACTGGGCGACAAAAAATGTTTACTCAAAATAGATAGTCATTTATAGTAGGTAATAAATTCATGTTTACCCCTCATAATTATTAAAAATAAATCTTGATGCTAGAAGTAAATGGTAGGTAGGTAAAAGTTATAAAAAAGTCATAATTTATTTAAAAGAAGATAATTAATATTATATATAAATAAATATTAAATTACATAATCTAATATTTTTATAATATAATCACATGTTTATTCTATAAATTGAAAAAATATTAACAAAAACAAATTATATTTAGAATTAAAAATATCATATACTATTTTTCAAAAAACTTTTTTATGAATGAACGATTTTTATATGTTTCTTGGTCTGGAAGATTGTAACGTCGTTCCTTTTTTCTTAAAAACGTAGCCACTGCTGGTCTAGGATCGAAATTCGCTGTTCCAGTGCTGTTTAGAGCAATATACATCCTACTATTAATTGCATCCCTCGAATAGCAAGACTGTTTATTGGTTTTCAATATAGTGTGGCAGGATACAGCACGTTCTGGTCCACAACTATGTAGTGTTATTGTGGCATATGCTTGTACCACTTTTGCAAAAAATTTCGTTGAGCTGCTTATTTTTAAATAGTAATACAATTTTCCTGTTGAGTCTGTAATGTTAATAGGACATGGAAGTTTATCTGTTGCATATAAACCAATAACTTCGTCACAAAAAGTTGTTACATTTTCATTACCGAAAATACCTTCAATGTCACATCTTATCGCTTTGATTGTATCTTGAGGCGATCTCGCACTTAAAAAAGTTGTAAATCGTTGTATAATACTTGATTGATCATCGGCAAGTCTATTACTTAAAAATTCCTTTGCGCTTTTCACTATTTCCGTTCTCACGCTTGTTACACAGCGCTTCGTAGAAACATATACATTCCGAACTTTTCTATGATTCTTAGAACTAATATTACCATTGTTTATTTCATCGCTGTTATCGGATATTTTATCATCTAAAAACTTATTTAGTTCTTCCTCCTTACCTCCAGGATAATAATCAGTCTCCATCAGCTCTAAAGATGATATGGCTATGTTTTTAGACGTCTCAATGTCACATTATGTAACCATTGACTTTTGACCATCTTTTTGGAATCTTTCAAAAAGGCGAAGTAAATCCATCATTAATGCCGTATAAAATATTTGATCTCCGTCTTCTTCCCATACTTTTAAAAATCCTGTGACCATTGCTTTCTCTTTTCTATTACTGGTATCAGTATCAGCTGTAACTATATTATTCCAATGCTTTCTTATAGATGTCATATTTTTCCAAACAGATTCGCATAATAAAATTAGATGTTCTACAAAACGAACTTCAAAATATTGCGGAAACCTGTAAAATTTTACTTTTTCTTTTTCCGAAATTGCCTTGAGTTCATCGGTACGAATTGCAGAACCTCTATAAAATGTAGCGACAGATTTTAGATTTATTTTCCAATGTTTAACCTCCGTAACCATTGATTCTATATCAGAAAATGCCAAATCACACCTATGTGTTACACACCAAATACATAGTATATCCCTTTTTAAGTATTCTCTCAACCTAACCCAAAGACCACTTTTTTTCCAGTATTGGCACTTTCTCCGTCAGTTGTTAAGCCAGTTAACTTTTCTTTGGCCATGTCTTCTAAACCGAGGTTTTTTAAAGTACTTAAAATACAATCCAGTAACCCTTCTGCACCACGTTTGCTTGAATGGCTTTCACCTAAGAAAACGTTTTTGATAGCATTTGTTTCGTCTAAATACCGAGCGGTGATAAACTTATTGTCTACTGAATATTTATCAACTGATCCATCGATTTGAATTGAGAAACAAATAGACTTTTTCAATTCTTCTGATACAGACTCCATAACAATTTCCGCAATTATATCCAACATTTCACGATAGATATTTGGATCTTTATAATGTAAGACAGCACCAGAAGGATTAAAACTAACAAAATCTGAGTCTAAACCATGTTCACGATAAGTTGAAATTTGAGCGTCAGAATGTATTTTAGAGAGTGACCTGGATGGCCAAGAATTCGCAGACAAGGTCATTATTCTACTGTCGTTATGAACATCAATAGCCAACTCAATTAAATTGGTAACAACTTCCGACTCGTGAGATTTTAAAAGTTTTAACCAAGGATGTTTATCTGATTGTGACATCCAAAGTACCTGAGTTTTTTCTGCACAACATGCAGCGTTATGAGCGTCACTATTTAAATGGTCTATAATTTTCATGAGTTCTTTTTTTCCATCACATCTAACCCCATCGGCTATTGGAACTTGTCCGTTGCGAGATAACTTTTGGGCTTGTGAAATGTGATTAAAACATAAAACACATTGAATACCTGATCGTTTTCCTAATTTTACTTTCTTGAAAAATTCGAATGTTTGAATTAACCAATCAGCATTTAACTTGGACCCTTTGTACCATTCTGAATTAACGCTGTTCGAATTAGAAATATGAGGTACCACCTCAACGGGCTCAATTGTAGAAAATAAAGATGATGAACTCGATGGAGGACAATCAATTATACCCTCTATTGGCTCTACTTGATTTATAGTATAAGAAGTATTAGAATTTGAAGTTTCAGCTGGTAAAATTTGAGGTAAAATATAAGATTCAGGATTAGATGATTTTAGTTTTTTTGAGGATACTCCAAAAAAGTCTGTAATGCGTTTAGCCATAGTGATTTGTATTTGAATTAAGCTAAAATGTAATAATAAAAGAATTATTAATTGAAAATTGCTTATAAAATGTATATTATATACTACACCTAATACCTATACTCTTTTAAGAATATTTTTAACTATTTAAATTATGATTTTGTATTGTAAAAATATATCGTATCATAAATCATCTTAAAACTATGAAATTAATGGTGACAATAAGGGTTTGGTAATCACGACTGCTGTACAATAATAATTAATAATAAGCAGTAATAGTTTTAGTATTTAAGCAAAATCCAAATAAAACGTTACAACACATTATTTGCAAACCAGTGTTAAGTGACAATATTGAATGTAATATGCAAAAATGATGCAGCGATTCGCAAACGCAAAGAGAAAAAAAAAACGTTTGTTTTCGGTCGACGTTATAATATAAAACCGACTACATTTGTTTTGAGGCGGCCGATGATGTGAATTTTGCAAAAATAATAAAAAGTGACAACCCGATGGCCGACGAAGTCAAATGTCAATAGTTAGTTGTAAACGGTCAATTTAAATAAAGAGATTTTCCCGTGACCCATAAGATCATAACTCATTGACAGTCTTGTAAAGTATTTGAATACAAGTATTTGAATACTTGTATTAAAATACTTTTTGAAGTATTTTTTGGTATTTTAAATACAATTTTTTTAAAGTATTTTTTAAGTATTCTGAATACTTTTAAAAGTATTTTTAACAAAATGTAAATACTTGTATTTAAATACTATAAACTTGATATAAATAATTATTTTTGAATTTTTTACAAATATTAAATTTGATTACAATATGTATAATTTTGTTTTCGTTGAAACGATATTGCCAAATGCCAATATAATTATCTATTAGTAGGTACCTAACTAATAAGATATTGCAGTTATGTAAACTCAATGTATTAATGTGTATCAAATTATTATCGTTTATACCCATTTGATTATTGTTTATTATTGAATACAGAATAGAATAAATCTATTAATATACTTGTTATGACATATCAGATTTATAACCTAATGGCTAATGTTGCTTATCCACGCTGTCAGTATTCAGCTACTATAAGGTGTAAAATTAAAAAAAAAATACTTGTATTTGTATTCAAATACTTTATCAGTATTCGTAAAATACATTTTTATGTAAGTATTTTAAAAGTATTTTTAATACTTTTTTATGCGAATACTAGTATTAGTATTCTAATACTTTTTCAAAAGTATTTTTTACAAGACTGCTCATTGATATAATATGTATATTGCCAGTTGTATATAAAACCAGTTGGCTATCTATTCATTTAATCATAATTTAAATGTTTTTATTATTTCCATTATTTTCCAATATGTATTATGAATAATATTAATGTATTATAAATACTGGTATTATACTATTATAATATTATGTATTAGGTATACATAATATAATTAAAATGTCTATACTCTACTACTCTTGGGCCTAGGCCCTAGGCAATCAAAATCATCCAATTTACTATTCAATATTTTTTTTAATTTAATCTCTGTTAGACACTAGTATTATTAATCTCTTAATCTATAACTATTATTAAGGTACTTACCAGTTGGCAGTTATCGCATGTCTTGATTTTAGCTAATAATCGATAAAACTTCTTATTATTGTCATGCAGCCACGGTCTACGGACGTCGTCAGTACTCAGTCGTCACAAAGCAAGACAAATGTTAAATAACTATAAATTAATAATATTGACTATACCGTGAACCGTCGTCGTCGTCCGTCGCAGACCGCAGTCGTCTCGTGAATCGTTATTGGTGGCTATTTTTACACATTTTGGAATTTTACGCTTATTGTTATAAATATTATTATAATTTATTTTGTTATATTTTACAATAATAAATGCATTTTGTATTTAATATCGATAATATTATGACCATTGTTATATGTACCTACCTTAGTACCTTACCCACAAAATGTATTGTTATCATTAAGTATTAACTAATTTTTTTTTTTTACATAGAATAAAAATTCTTCTTTAATAAATTGTGTCGCCCAGTCTTTAAAAATACAGTCAACTAGGCGACAAAATATCTTCACTGGACGACATATGTGTCGCCCAGTTTACTAGCTTAAAAAATGCACTGATATGCGGTGTTGCAGTTTCAGCGACGATATATAGTTGCTATATACAACGCGTGCAGTGTACACGCCAGGGTAGTGTTATAATATAATATAGTCTTAGATTTTATTAGAAATAGAAATGGCGTTTCAATAATGACTTTCAATTGCCAAAGTCTTAACAGTCACAAATACGATTTACAAGATTTCGTAACTAGACAAACAAATGTATTACTTCTAAGTGAAACTTGCATGTCAAATGATTATCCGATTGACATACCTAATTTCAATTGCATAGTTCATTTCAAACGAGATACTGTTTCAAAAGGTGGGGTAGCCATTTACCAAAATAATAATAATGATACTACCAATATTATGACTCCGAATATTGATATAAATGTGGCAAATGTTGTAGATGTAAATGTTAGACGCTCAAATGTTGGAGATATTTGTGCGTGCTTATGCAAACTGCAAAATGGCCTAGAAATAGTCATTGTAGTCATTTACATTACTCCAAATCCAAAATTGGACGAGGTAGAATATTTTATTCATCGCACTTTACTGGAGTACACTGTAGAAGGGTCAAAAATACTTGGTGGAAATTCCCATAAATTTTCACTTATCTTGGCTGGCGATTTCAACATCAACTTCGCTGATAAAAAATCAGAGAGACTAACAACGTTTCTCTTAGAAAAATTAAATTTAGGTATAAATAATGATCCACAAGAATCTACTACAAAATATGGGACCACCATCGACGCCGTATTTTCCAGATATTTGGAGAATATTAAATCTCAAACTTATGTTTCATATTTTAGTTATCATAGGCCTATAGTTTCTATGATACAAACTTCTGTATAACTAGAATAATAATAATAAAAAAATTTAAAATTATATCAACTTCTTATTTATTTAATATGCAATAGCTTTATCGTGGCAATCCCCGAATGCCACTTGACTTTTTTTTAATAAAACAAACAAAAACAACAGTATTATTACATATATATTATTACTGTAGTAAAAAAATTAAATTCAAAAAAAAATATCTCAATCTTATAGATAATATATAAAAACTGTAGTCAGTATTAGGAACTTATGTATTACATATAGGTATATTATTATTGCAGTAACAAAATTAAATTTAAAAAAAATATCTCAATCTTATGGATAATATATAAAAGCTGTAGTATTAGGAACTTATATGGTTATAGGTAACTTATATTGTATTAATATTTCTTTTCTTTTGCTTTTTGTAAATGTAATATTTCATTCGTAAGTTTTAAGTTCTACATTTCAATTTGATGCTTCTCAGCCATCATTCTCAATTCGACTGTATGTTTTTCACGCATTTGATCCATTTTTAATTTATGATGGTCAATATATGCTTTTTGCTGTTGGTCAGATAAAGATACACGAGTAGAAACCCATTGAGAAATTTTGTCCTGGTATCCCTTACACTTTTTTGACACATTACCATATAAATTAAATTTACAGGTTCATCATAAATAGTGTTTGAAAATTTCATGAAATTTAAAAAAATGAAATATTTCAGTATTTTAATAAATTTTGTTTTATTTTTAAATTAGTTATGTTTACATACATAAATAATTAGTCTCAAAATGTTATTATTTTTTAAATTTTATAAATTATGTGTCACTAGCAAAATTAAAATACAGACATTGACTAAATAAAAACTACCTACACTATAATTAATTTATTAATAAAATACTTTGCTTACCAGATGTATTACCAGTTAACGCTGATCTTGATTTCAAATCTGCTGGAGTATAGTGGATCCAATCCCTAGCAACTCCTATAAAATATTAATCTTTAATTAATCCTGAATTAATCTTTAAACTTTGTTAAATAAATTAATGGTTTTTTTTTTTTAAACATTACTATTTTAATACCAGTTTTACTTACCACTTGTACTTGGTTCTTCAACATCGTCAGTTTCTGTAATTTCTGATTCACAATTTGTCCAATTCCTGGTTACTCCTATAATTTAAAAAATAAATAGAATTTAAATTTTGATTAATTAGTTAATAGTTAATTTTTTAAATAATACAATTTATAATAACAGTTTTACTAACCACTTGTCTTGGGTTCTTCAAGATTTTCAGTTGCAGGATGCATGTCATAAGTATCATCTGGCATAATGATGATACTATGATCATCAAAAATGTCTTTGTTGATGAGACTAACATCAATCTCTATCTCATCTGATGTGTCTTTATTAAGTGCATCACAATCATATATTGGCATTTCTCCCGTCATTTTATTTTGTAACATTTCCCCAATTGATACTGCTGCAGACGACTCCAAAAAAGACTTTGATGGGCCTCCTCCAGTACCCCGATGATATACTTTTTCATCTGCATACTGTTTTTTAATTTTTCTTTTTAAGTTAATATACTTATTTTTCAGTATATCGGCAGTACGTGGGGTCTCTATTGATTGGGAATTAAACTCTCTTTCAATTTTAGACCATGCATTCTTTTTCATTCTAAAAATGGAAATATCATAATATATTACATTTATTTACCCATAAGATTATTGCTGATATAATTGTACTCGTGTTGTATGCTGTTCATTGGTTAATTATTACATACAGGAAAATAGGATTTAAAAAAAATGTTGAAAGTATGTACAATACCATATTACAGGAGTTTCATTTAATTTAATAGTTTTATTGTATTGTTTAACAACCACTTAAATTATGTATTAGAATAATGCCTGAATTTATTATGTTGAAAATGAAAATAAAGGTAGGAATTTAGTTTTTCTTAGGTTAAATGATCACTTAACACATTCAAATATTTTACAATTGTAGGTACAAATCATACATATTTTGAATAATATAGTATCTACCCAACAACAATAAATTAAAATGGTCAAATTAATGTAATGATTTATAATATTAAAATAAATATTAATGAATATTAATGAATATTACCACAATTTAGGGTTTTAAGTATTTATTTAAAGTATTCTTTTTATCAACTATTCACATTTTATTACACTATTAAATTGATTAAACAATTACTATTCTACATACCGCAATGTTATAAATAATTAAAATGTATAGTTTTTTTTAGTCAGATTATATAGTCAGTAAACATTTGACTACGAAATCCAATCAGTGTCGTATAGACTCAATTAATGATATTATGTGATATTTTTATTTAATATTACCTATTACAGATAAGCATACATCTGTGACATTAGGTTATTGGTAAATACACAGTTATATAAATACTATACAGATTTATGATGTTCATACTATAAAAAAAAAATTGTCTACTTACTAAGTATAGAATAATATATCACATATTATAATGGTGTTTTACAATGGGTAGAACACAACACGAGTACAAATATAAAAAGTTAAACAAACAATTATAGAACTACTTTTTGTACATACTAGGCATTTACAGCATCAGTTTTCAAACACTCCAACACAGATTTGTATTTTTTCACTAATGTAATTAGTAATTCTTCTTCGGAAGACGTAAAATTGGTAGTTCGCTTCTTGGTAGCTACTTCCATAGTAATAGAATATTTTGTATATTTTAATAAAAAAGTTACTAATAAAGTGTTTTTAATTATTAAATAATAAAGGTTCCAACATAAATAAATATATCGTTATTATGAATGTTATCAGTAGTTCTGATAACATTTCTGATAAAGCGTGAACTGGTGCCAACAATAAATAAAAATATTGTAAACAAGTGTACAATAATTTGTTAGTCTCATTTTAATCATCGATTACCTAATCACAGCCATACCAGCAACTATACAACACATCAATAGTTAATCATTGATTAAAATTTGATCACTGATTAGCTAATCGATGTTTAACTACAGAACGGTACAACTGGCCCTTAGAGGTTCCACTACGACAGCTCCTTGTTTCAAATGAAACGATTTGAAATGAATATGTCCTTCCGCTATACATTTGTAAAACATGATATTCTCGTCCTTAGTTGTAAACATAGAGTTTTTGTTCACGTTCGAAAAATATGTGATTCTTAACATTTGACGCGTAACAAAATGCAAAAAACCTTCGTCGTTAGTAAGAATTTCGCGTGACTTGAGCGAAATAATACCTTCAGAAGTGAAGGACAATTGAGTAGTTTGTATATATGCCTGGATCACGACTGGAAAATGTTTCGTGATTAAGTTTATTACCTGTTCTTCAGTCAGTTTCGGCGAATCCAAATATTTTAGTTCCGCCATCCACATATCAAAATGTTCTTGGAAGTTATTAGTTATAGGTTTCTTTCCTGCTTCTGTGCATCTTATGAATATATTCCATTATTTATCTTCTGAAAAGAAGTGTTTTAGGAATAACTGTTTAAATGTTTCTTCTGTCGGTGTTGTATCTTTTATCATGCTAAACCATTTGGCCGCCTTTCCCTTCAGACAATTTTCTATAACGATCATTCTATCCATTGTTGTTACTTTTTTATGTGTTATATATGTTTCGAGATTTTTTAAGAACATTTTCGGAAGTTCGTTGTCTTCCCCACTAAAGTTCGGCATTGTTATGTCTATATTATTAGCTCTTTGTGATGTTTCTTCTGATCTGATATTATTCATGACCCTCATGTCTTTTTCATGTTTTGCTGTCTCGATTGTTAATTTGGAGTCTGTGTCATTTATCAATTGCCTTAGTGCTGTAATCTGTTGATTTTGTTGTTCTTGCTTTTCGTTCTGATCTGCAATGAGACTTTTTAACTCTGCCAATGCTGTATTTTGCTGCTCTATTGCTCCTCGTAATTGTTGTATTGTATCCTCCAGTTGTTGGATTCGCTCGGTGTTATTTCTCACCATCTTGTTTGTGTTTATTTGTTTTGTTTTGTTTTTTGTTTATTTTCTTTCTTTTAAGTACAAATTTATGATACTGAAATGAATCGTGAACTGCAGTACAGTACTGTAGAAATGGCAGCGATTGTTGCCCACAATGTCCCACTAATGAATGAGGAACAAAGAACCATTTATGATCGCATTATGCTCGCAGTTTCAGCTGGACAAGGTGGGTTCTTCTTTTTGGATGCACCGGGTGGAACTGGCAAAACATTCGTTATTTCGCTAATTCTTGCTGAAATACGATCAAATAATGGCATCGCATTGGCCGTTGCATCATCGGGCATCGCAGCAACTTGATTGGATGGAGGTAGAACAGCTCATTCAGTATTTAAGCTGCCACTAAATATTCAGAATAACCCTGACGCAGTATGCAACATTAAGAAACAATCGTCCATGGCCACTGTGTTGAAACGGTGTAAAATTATTATTTGGGATGATTGTACTATGGCACACAAACATTCACTTGAGGCGTTGAACAGGACATTGAAAGATATTAAAAACAGTGACAAACTATTTGGCGGTACTCTGTTGGTCCTTTCAGGTGATTTCAGACAAACACTTCCAGTCATTCCAAGTTCAACATACGCTGATGAGATCAACGCTTGCTTAAAATCATCTCCATTGTTGCGTAATGTTGGAAAATTACAGCTAAAAATAAATATGCGTGTTCAAATGCTTCAAGATCCATCCGCTGAAACATTTTCAAAACAACTCTTTGATATCGGTAATGGAAAAGTTGCTATAGATGAAACTGGATACGTAAAATTACCGACCGATTTCTGCACAATCGCTGATTCGCAAGATACTCTCATTAAACAAATATTTCCCGATGTACCTACACACACAGTACATAATCTAAAATGTTTAGAACATATTCTGGTACCTGAAGAAGGTACAAAATTCTTTCTTTTACAAAAAGATACCCACTTTTTAAATGTACCATGATGTTTATCTTTTCTTGGGAAAGAGAAAAATTGTACATTTTTACCAGAGTATGACGAACAACCATAAACACAACACAGGGTCATATTTTTAATTTTTGTTAATTTTTATATTTATTGTTACACTTTTATAATTTTTTATAGAGCATACATTTATACATTTATTTATTTAACAAAAGAAAAACAAAATCGAAAAAACAAACGAAAACGTTTCTACAAATGAAACTACTTTATAAAACACGTCACGACGACCATTATCATAGTTCACGTAGTACTGATTTATAAAATAATAAATAATTTGAATGACTGAATTATCATGATTGCGTGTTACCGAAAAATAATATTTATAACATTGGTCTGAGAGTGGGAACTGGGAATATCATTTATCAACGATTACAATAATAGAGTATAGACTGTTGAACAGTATCATATTTTGTGATTATGCCACTATAATTATTGTTATAGTTAATTATATAATATTATAACATATATTATTATAACATTAAGTTAAATCGAAAATTATGAACGTTAAAAATATCTCTAAGACCAAACCCGGTATATTGAATATTACATTCATAATAATGGGTAAACAAAGTTGAAGACGTAATATTTACATGTATAAACGCCAGGAGAATAGATTCTATGACGTCACACGTCAACTTCAAATGCCTGTATATCGTCAACGAAACGTCGTAAACATTTTTAGTTTGGACCATTATTTTTTAAACACGGAGTACTGTGTTTTTTTAGTAAGTAGTATATATTTGTATGTTCACAGCCAGCTTTTTTTTTCACCGCGGTAATTTCGCTAAGTTCAAGGGAGAATGTCTCGCTCGAGCACACTGATTTTACCGTAACACAAATCACGGGGAGATTACACACTCGTTGTCAACCTATTTGCCGCTTACACAAAAAATTTTACCGTATAGAATTTTACGGGGAGATTTCAAATTTTTTATCCATGAATTCCTCCCTTGCACAAAATATTTACCGTATTTTAAAATTACAGGGAGATTGCACACTCAAAATCGGTTTTGCCGCTTACTCGTAAATATTTACCGTATACATGACAAAACACTTTTTTTCATCCTACCAAACTGAAATAATGTTAACCGAATTTATATATTTTTTTTTTCGATTATGTTGGTTAGACTGTTATATATATATTTTAATTAATAAATATTTATAAGTTTAAGTTATAAAACTGAAATTTTTTTTATATTCAGTCACTTATGATCCGTCGTTTATTCAAGTTGTGTTTCATTTTCTCTCATTAAA
>JANEHU010004586.1:0-28940 GCA_027563435.1 Nasonovia ribisnigri | reverse complement strand
CACAAGAAATCTATTTTTAGACGGAAAACGAAAATAACAAAGTAATTATTATGGGCTGAGGCCTATAATAGATTATGAATACGATTAGTAGAATAATACATACGCTGATGTCTGATACGCAAGTCGCAAGATATGTACTGCCTAGTGCCTATAAATTATATTATGTTATATTTTATTGTCAGTTGTCATTTCTGTAGCAGGCTGCAGGCAGTATCTAGAAGCGTTGTATTTTTGTCAATATTATTTGTTTAACTAATAGCTACTTCTTATTCTGCAGTTATTTGTATAATTGTAATAACTTACTATAATACAATTAGTATATTATTATATATTTAGTATATTATACTAAAATGGATAAATATTTGTCTTCTGTGAACGTTTCTAAACAGAGTGAGGAACATCCTTGTTGTTCAAAAAGTGTACCTGTACCAGAAAAATCACCTGTAAGAATTTATTATACCTATATTAAATATTATTTACTCTATTACATAGAAAATAACAATATTATTAATTTAAAATCTTAGACATCTGAATGTACAATTTCTTCTTCAAACAAGGATTATGATGAAGTATTTTATATCAACAGCATTGTAGAACAAAGTGTTAGTATTATATTATATTGATTTTATTTTTATTTAAGATATTGATTCAATTCTATATATGTAGTTAATTATAATTGCATTATGCCAATATATGCATATGTTTGTACATAATCACAGAAAATATAATTGTTTACTACACATTTTAGAAGTATACCTATATATTTTTTATTAAATTATTAAATTGTTTTTTAAGCTTATTTCTTACTAATTAAATTGATTTATTCTTTTTAATTATTACAGTTAGATGATATTTATTCTGAAAATGATTCAGATGGTCAGAAGAGCTCCAAAAGAATTAAGCTGGATGTAAGCAAACAAGGAAAACACAGGAAACAAATTTTCAGTGAAAAGTGGCTACAAAATCCAAAGTTTGCAAATTGGCTACGACCGGATAAAAATTCTAAAACAAGCGCCAAATGCATTACATGTAATGCAACTATTGGAACAGAAATGGCTTCATTAAATCGTCACTTACATAGTAAGAAACATAATTTAAGTTCTAATAGTGTTTCCAAGACTCCGTCTGTAATGGAATCTTTTTCTCCGAAATTTACTCCATTAATACAAAAAGTAAAATCTGCTGAAATCAAACTTGTGGCTTTTATAGCAGAACACAACATTCCATTTCTAGCTATGGACCATTTATCAGAGTTAATAAAAAATCTAGATCCAGAATCTGAAGTTCTTAAAAACATACAATTGAAAAGAACAAAATCTACATCTATTATGAAAAATGTAATCGGTAGGACACATAAAGAATATTTAGTTGGGTGTTTAATCAATACAAAATTTAGCATATTAACAGATGAATCCACAGACATAAGTTGTGTCAAGCAAGCCTGTATTGTTGTACGTTATTTTAATAGAGACAATGGTAAAATTGTTAGTCATTTTTTTGATCTGGCAAATATTTTTGACCCTAACAACCACGAGGTAGCGTACGAAGGCGCTACAGGAAAAAATCTGTATAACTGTTTGATAAAAGCATTTAATGATTGTAACATTCCATCAGATAATATAATAGGATTTGGTTCCGATGGATGCAATTCCATGATGGGTGCTAATAATTCCGTTGCAAGTAGAATGATACAAAATTATCCCGGTATAAGTATTTGGACATGTATCTGTCATTCTTTGCACCTCTGCGCCAGTGAGGCATGTAAAATCCTTCCAAAACGATGCGAAGATTTAGCACGCCAGGTATACTCTTTCTTTTCTATGAGTTCCAAACGTAGTGCACAATTTGTTGAGTTTCAGGAATTTTGTTCAACACCAATTCATAAGTTGTTACACCCTAGTCAGACTAGATGGCTCTCATTGCACATGGTAGTTTCTAGGCTACTAGAACAATGGGACCCATTAATGTTATATTTTAGGGATAAACTTTTAAGTGAAAGGCTTATAACTATAGAAAATGTTTATAATTCATTGAATGATCCCTTAATTAAATTAATTTATATGTTTTTAGATTTTGTGTTACCAAAATTTACATCGCTCAATTCTTTTTTTCAAAGTTCAAGTGTAGTTATCACACAATTACATGACAAAATAGTTGGCACTTTCAAAGAACTTTTAATATGTTTTATGGATCCAAATTATGTCAATAAAACCCTTATTAATGAAATAAATCCAGAAAATTCTCAAAATTACTTACCATTTACTCAGATTTACCTTGGCATTAAAATAATGAAAGAAATTCAAAAGCCTAAAATTGCTAATAATAAAAAAATGTTAGATGATTTCTATTCAAGAGTACAATCATTTCTTAAAATTGCTTGCATGCAACTAAAAAAAAAATACAATTTTAATGATCCACTGATGCCAGCTATTAAGTTGATGGACCCTAAAATTGCATTGTCCATTGAAACCAGAAAAGAAAATAGTTCAATATTTTTTCTCTTAAATTTATTGCCTAGGTTGACTAAATTAAATGACGATTTAATGCAATGTATTGACGATGAATGGAGACGGTTGCCCCATTTTAATATTCCAACTGATTTATTGAATTATTTAGATCAACCAGATATTTTTTGGTATAACTTATCTAAATTACAACTAGGCAATAAAGAATTTCCATTCATGAACCTTTCAAATTTTGCTCTTGATGTATTTGTACTTCCTCATTCTAATGCCGATTGTGAGCGTGTTTTTAGTAAGGTGAATTTAATAAAAGTAAAAACTAGAAATAAATTAAATACAGACACAATTCAGGGATGCTTGTTTGCATCTCAAGAGATGAAAATTAAAAATAACAATTGTGTTAATTATATTCCTCCCCAAAAAATGATCGACTTAATGAACACTAATAATTTGTACAACAAAAATCATAATGATGAATTTAGTTTTGAATAAATTTAATATTTAATAATAAATTCTGTTATATGTAGCCATGTAGGTACATGTTTATTCCATTATATATATTAATTATTATTAACAAGTAGGTAGGGCCAATGTTTATTTTATTATAATTAACAATAAATATTGTGTTTTTGTTTCGGTAGAAAGGACTTTTGTATTTTAATATGTTAAGTTTATATTGTTATTATTATTAATAATATTATGTTTTTGTTTTGGTAGAAAGGACTTTTTGTATTTAAATATGTTAAGTTTATATTGTTATTATTAATTATATATTTAAATGAAATAAAAAGTTACAATAATATAATGTTCAATTAAAATGAGGATTCAATTTGTTGTTTTTAAATTAAAAAGCTACATTGTAAATCTGTAAACTATGATACTATGATAGTATCATTAATTGATTGTATGGTAAATTTATAACATAGATAAAATATATTTAATCTATGATGATAATAAATATAGCATTGTGATAATGTTATCACTTATCCGAACGAAGTGAGGAAAAAATTTTTTATGTACGTACGAACATTTTCAATAATACGAACAAAAACGAACATTTTGCGATAACTATCCGAACTTTCTCACATTTTAACCTGGCAACAACTGCCTTAGCCCAAACTAAGGAAACACTAACAAAATCTAACACTTATTGATATGTACAAGTGTACAACTTAATCTAAGGAAATCGTTATATTTAATTATGTGTAACTGATATTTATTTTGTTACAAGCTTATATTATAACCTACTAGTTGGTGCTGTATCATGAATAAAAATTAAATATATACATTTTTTTGCCTATTTTTCATATTATAATATTTTCATACTATTTTATATTTTTAACCTGTTCATATTTCATTTTTTTGTTCTTATATATCCAAATAACTATAAACTATTTTGCCTTTTTCATATATAATTGATCATAGATAGGTACTATTTTATATTTTAAACTTTTTTCATATTATTAATATATATTTCATTTTTCGTTTATATTATAGATATACGCCAATACCTATCTAATTGTTTTTGTTATAATATTTAAATATATTTAATTTTTCAATATTATATATTTTTTACATATTTTATGTTAATATTTTGTTATTATTTTAATGAGATTCTACTGTGTTTTTGTACAGTTTCGTTATGCGTGTCCCTGGGCAGTGCAAATAAGTGGGCCTCTGCACCGTCTCTATTATATATAGCTAGTAACCATACGAAAAACATTTCTAATTTCTATATGTTATGTAAGTAATTTTTTACTCAACTCTTGCTAACAATTATTGGTATTTAATAATTAACTATAATATATATAATATTTTATGTTTTAATGTATATAGGATGAATTTTAATTACCACATGAATGCTATGCCACTGCTAGTGATAGCAGTGGCAGAATCGTTTGTGTATTTAATCCCTCCTATAGGAGCGATAAAAAATGTTTGGTTTAACCTTTTAATAAAAGTAGAGACGCAAAAGCACGTTTTATTCATTTTTGTCCAGTCATCAGACAATACCCACGCAAATTTTTTGAATACTAGATATATTGATAACCTCAATCGATATCAATTTGGCTCAGATACGTCCACATATTACGAAAAAAAGTAACAATGCATTCCGATATTCAGTTTCAGTGGAGGAAAGACTCACTCTTACAATAAGGTAAATAATACAATTTAAAATAAAAATAATGAAATTAAATATAAGAATTATAATTAAAATGTATATTTTAAAATTAATAGCAATGAGGTTAAAAGAGGAATAATTGAATAACTAAAAATGCAAAACAAAATTAAAGATTATACATAAATTGTAAAAATATTCGTATGATCAATTAATTTGCCGCAAATTAACGCGTTTAATATGGTGTTATAAAAATTATAGGTAGCGACTTTATTTCCCCTACTAGGTTCCATAAAGGTACCTACTATTACAGAAATCACAGCCTAGTAGTTTTGAAGCCTAGTAACATGTTTTAGTGAAATTAAATAAGTAATAATAAAGTTTTATGTATTGACAAATATAATTTGGATAAACAGTCATTCATTTGTAATATTAAAATCTTAAATACCATTCGTGGTCCTGAACTATGGTTAAAAATATGTAAAGAAACTAATTTCTTCTCAGACTATACTATGTTTAAGTGTTCAGCTCCCAACCCGTTACAGAACTATGTATTAAATATTCAACTTTTTTTTATAACCGGTAAGGGAAAAAGTTTTTATCGATAAAAAATTGGAATAATTTACAAAATTTGATAAACTTTTTGTCAAAATATTTCGATACGTTACCATATATGAAGATTGATATTATAAACATTTGGTGAAATTTTCGAAGGTCGTTAGTTTTTAAGTTACACCAAAAAAATAAAATCGATTTTTTTTAAAAAGTTGTGCGTAAAAATTATCATTTTTAAATGTTTTTCTCGACGCTTTTTAACACTAGTACATTACTGGGAATTTTCAATTTTCACGAATGTGCCAACTACATTTACTTTTCTATCAAAAAAGTTGCTTATGTTGATGATCGTAACATTTTTAGTTCTCCAAATGTTGATGACAAAAAAATCTCATCATTGTAAATAAAATACATTCATTCGCAAGCCTATGTCCTATGAATATAATATATTATATATATATATATTACAGGGTATTACAGAAAGACATGAAAAATTAAAAATTAAAAAATTGATACTATCTAATTAAACGTATTAAAAAAGTGATCATGATAAATTAATCATGCATGAATCTTGTTGGTTCATTCAGTATGTCAATATTGAAGGTTCCCAGCAGTTCAAACTTTGGCATAATTAGATATTTAATCGAAAAATTACGATTTTAGTTATTTAGTCATAAATTAAAACTATTATTCGTGGAGACTTGAAACTTTTAAACTATTTAGTATATTTTTATAGTATTTTATACCTACTCACAATGAAATTTTCAAATATCTACAATGTTTTTGGCAAAAATAAGTACAAATAATAGTGAAATAAATAAATTACTATGATAACAATATTATAAATATATAATACCATAAATAATACTTACTGTCTTTGCTCAGAATAGTTTTTCGTATACAATAATATCATTGAATTTATCACAAAATACATTACAGCGACGACGACGTGTGGTGTACAGCTACTTGTCTGCCGTTTTAATTGCATTTTTTATTATTTATTGTACCCCATTTGATCGCGACGAACTTGCACAATAAAATATGTTGCTAAAAACTTCGCGTAACGACTAACAGTTTTTTTTCTTACGCAGTGGCGTTATTATCTAACCTTGTAACATTGTGCGTTGTAGTGAAATATTATAACGGTGATTAAAATTTGCGATGGCTGTTGAACGAAAATTGCAGCCATGAGCCGTTGGCAACGCATACATCGACAACGACTCCGACGCCTAAACTGAAAAATATAAATGCAGTAAAACCTCATTAATCTGGACAGCTGTTTATAATACGTAAATAGAGTTTATGCCTAGATTAAAATAAACACGAGAGCGAGTTCTATAAATTTCTCATAAACGCGGGTTATTGCGATTACATGTTAATCAATAACAATAGTCATTAACGTCATCCAATACTATATTATGTACAATGATCGTAATACAATTAAATATGTACTATTTTTTAGGTTTAATATAGTTAGACGTACATAAGTATGTATTAGATTAAAACTTGTATATAGTAAAATATCCAATAAATTTTTTTTAAATTTATAATTTACGATTTTTGGTTATTTTGTTTGATCCGGACTTTCATTAATTCGGACAACATAGAGCGCCAATTATTTCGAATTAATGAGGTTCTACTGTGTTTTTGTACATTTTTGTGTCCTTGGGCAGTGGGCGGCCCCAGGCCTCTGCACCGTCTCTATTATATATAGCTAGTAGCCATACGAAAAACATTTCTAATTTCTATATAATATTATGTAAGTGATTATTTACTCAACTCTTGCTAACAATTATTGACATTTAATAATTAACTATACTGTATTACATTTTATATTTTCATGTGTATAGGATAAATTATAATTACTACATGAATGCTATGAAAGTGATAGCAGTGGCAGAACCGTTTGTGTATTTACATCCTCCTATAGGATCGATAAAAAATCTTGGGTTCATCCTTTTGATAAATGTATAGAGACGCAAAGGCACGCTTTATTCATTTTTGTCCAGTCATCAGACAATACCCAAGCACATTTTTTAAATACTAGATAATATATTGATAAGCTCATTCAATAACATTTTGGGACAGATACGTCCACATATTACGAAAAAAAGTAACAACATTCCGATATTCAGTTTCAGTGAAGGAAAGTATCACTCTTACAATAAGGTAAATAATAAAATTTAAAATAAAAATAATAATATTGAATATAAGAATTATAATTTTTATATACATTTTAAAATTTATAGTTATGAGGTTAAAAGAGGAATAATTAAATAGGTAACTAAAAATGCAAAAAAAAATTAAAGATTATACATAAATAGTAAAAACATTCGTATGAAAAATTAATATAAACTGCAAATTATCGCATTTAATATACCATATTACAATAAAAATTATAGGTAGCGACTTTATTTCCCCTAATAGGTTCCATATAGGTACCTACTATTACAGAAATCACAGCCTAGTAGTTTTGAAGCCTAGTAACATGTATTAGCGAAATTAAATAAGTAATAATAAAGTTTTATGAATTGACAAATATATTTTGGATAAACAGTCATTTATTTGTAATATTATTATCTTAAATACCATTCGTGGTCCTGAACTACGGTTAAAAATAGGTATGTAAATAAATTAATTTCTTCTCAGAATATACTATGTTTAACTGTTCAGCTCCCAACACAGAACTATGTATTAAATATTCAACCTTTTTTTATAACCAGTAAGAGAAAATGTTTTTATCGGCAAAATTATTATTTATGCAAAATGTTGAACATTGTAGTGATGTATTTTGCCTACACAATACGCCGGACAACACATTATGATTGCGCCAAGTAAAACTATTTATTTATATTATACTCATCCTCAATATTTTCGACGATTTTTAGTGTAGTCTTTAACCTAGATGATAGTTATTAGTGTATTGCATTGTAGGGTGAGGTTGGCAATACCACCTCCGACGCCGCACTGTTGTGTGTGTGTGTAGTCGTTACGACACACACTTATTAGTATGTACGTTAAGGTATGTACGTTAAACACTTATGAACGTTTTATGTGATCGCTTTATGAATTATGTTTTTAATATTCCTATGTCAAATAAAGTTTCTTTAAGTCTTATTTATATGTTTATTGATAATGGTTCGGCGTAAGAGTAACAACGCCTACAACTTCAGAAGTGGGATTAACGCGATTCAACCGGATGAAAACCGCGGAGCCGTGCACATGCACGACCACGATGTCGCTGTCAATGGCGACGGCGTTCACGAAGCTGCCCTAACACCTGAAATTGTTACACCACCCGTGAGTGGCGAAGGTTCCAATCAGAATGCAACTCCTGACTTGAACGCAATGTTTCAATTACTGATGGAACAAAATCGTATGCTTATGCAACAACTCTCTGTTTCGAATTCAAAGACGAATAATGAACAAAGTAATTCGTTTTATGTCATGCCGGATTTGAACAAAAGTGTTAAGTCGTTTACGGGTCGCGAAACCGGCTCGGAAGCAAGGGATTGGCTCAAAACTTTTATTGGAATAGCCGAAATTAACAAATGGTCCGATGCATTAAAAATTGAGTCAATTCGTGCAAATTTGAATGGTCCAGCTCAACAATGGTTCAAAAGTCGTCGGTTCAGCTCTTGGGAAAATTTTGAGCAACAATTTACGCGAACATTTATTGGTATTCCAAATCGTACAGAGCTATGGCACGCATTGGTCGCTAGGACGCAATCGAAGAATGAAGCAACTATAGATTACTTCTATGATAAAGTACGTTTGTGCAGTGAATTATGTTTGTCATTTGAAGAGACGAAAACACAATTATTGGAAGGGTTTTATTCACAAAGTATGGTTACATATTTATTATCAAAACATCATACAGAAACTGATGGTATGTTTGACGATATTTTAACTTATGAAAGATTATATAAAATGCGTACAACCCTTTATGGCTCAAATAAACAAACCTCCTCAAGCAATTCAAATTCATTCATGAAAGCTAGTGCTCAAAAAAATGAAAAAAATAACTCAAGTCTAGAACCGAAACAAACCTTAATCAAACGTTGTTTTAATTGCTATAGTACTGCACATACTATTATTAATTGTCCAGAACCTAAACGGAAGCCGGGGTCATGCTTCAAGTGTGGATCTACAGAACATCAACAACGAGACTGTAAGATGAAAATTAACAAAACAAGTCGAGGCACCAGCGAGGACTCAACAATGATGATTGAAATCGATGAGGCAAGTAATCCACCGTTTATGCTTGGTATTGATGTTGTGTGTGAGACAACTCGTTGGACCACGGATGCGCTGATTGATACAGGTAGTCCAATTTCTATTATTAAGGAAAATGCTGTTCCTAAAGATGTAATTGTAATCCCTGCTAGTTCTAAACTTTCTGGTATTAATAAAAGTCCGTTAAAAGTATTAGGTGTTATTAATACAAAAGTATCTGTAAACAATTTACCGGTAGATTTAAATATCATATTTTATGTTGTTGATGATAATACTATGAATTATAATTGTTTGTTAGGAAGAAATTTTATTAATAACAATCTAATCAAATTAACATTTGATAAAAACTTATTCATTGAAAAAAATGATTTTTATAATGAATTTATTGTTGATGATATCATGTTAATTGATACTGGTGTGTCAAATTCATTACAATTAGATATTAATAGTGACTTATGTGCTGATATGCAAGAACAGGTTAAAGTAATATTTGATAAATATTATACTAATGCAGTAAGGCCTATAGAGAAAAAATTTCAATATGAAATGGAGGTAAAGTTAACTAAAGACCACACACCTATTTATTTTCAACCTAGGCGAATGTCTTATAGTGATAAAGAAAAACTTAAAGTAATAATTGATGAATTATTAATAAATAAAATCATAAGACCTAGTTTTTCTCCGTATTGTTCTCCTATAGTACTAGTTAAAAAGAAAAATGGTAACCTTAGACTCTGTGTAGACTTCAGGGAATTAAATAAAGTAACAATTAAAGATAGATTTCCATTACCATTAATTGATGACCACCTTGATATGTTAAAAGATAAAAAATATTTCACTAGATTAGACTTAAAAAATGCTTTTTATCATGTTAAAGTACACAATGACTCTGTTAAGTATTTATCATTTGTAACTCCTATGGGTCAATTCGAATATACTTGTATGCCTTTTGGATTTTGTAACAGCCCTGCAATATTTATGCGTTATATTAATAATATTTTTCATTCTTTGGTCAATTCTAATAAAATTTTGATCTATTTGGATGATATTCTTATAAGTACTGAAACAATAGATGAGAATATTAGTATATTAACTGAAGTATTTGATATTATGACTGAAAATCACCTTCAATTAAGATTAGACAAATGTTCGTTTTTACAGACTAAAATTCATTATTTAGGCTATGAGATTAGTCATAAAGGTATCACACCTAATCCAGATAATGTTGATGCTATACATAGTTTTCCTATACCTAAAAATGTAAAAGAAGTTCATAGTTTTTTAGGACTAGCCAGTTACTTCAGGCGGTTCGTTAAAAATTTTTCTATTATTGCTAAACCATTATATGATTTATTAAAAAAAAATCAAGACTTTGTTTTTGGGGAGGATCAATTGTCAACATTTGAAAAAATAAAATCATTTTTAACATCTCCACCAGTCCTATGTCTTTATTCACCATTATTAGAAACAGAATTACACTGTGATGCTAGCCAGTTGGGATTCGGTTCGGTTTTGGTTCAGAAACAGAAACATGACAATACCTTCCATCCAGTATTTTATTTTAGTAAACGCACCACTGAGTGTGAAACAAGATATCACAGCTATGAGCTAGAGTGTTTGGCAATAATTTATGCTCTTAAAAGATTTCATATTTATTTACAAGGTATGCCTTTTACAATTGTAACTGATTGTGATAGTCTTAGACTTACACTAAATAAAAAGGATATTTGTCCTCGTATAATGCGTTGGGCATTATTTCTTCAAAATTATGATTATAAAGTAGTACATCGCCCTAATAAACAAATGTGTCATGTAGATGCATTAAGTAGAGTGCAAAACATATTAATATTGGAAGCAAATACATTCGAACAGTTATTATCTATTAAACAATCAACAGACCCCCAAATTGTTGCAATTCGCGAAAAGTTAGAAAATTCAGATATTCCATACTATGAATTGCGGGATGGCTTGGTTTATCGTACAGATGGAAAAAAATTGTTATTTTATGTACCTAATGAGTTAATAGATAATGTAATTAGAACTTGCCATGACAATGTAGGACATGTGGGTATCGATAAAACATTATCATTAATTAATAATTCTTATTGGTTTCCAAAAATGAGGGATAAAATTAAATATTATATTTCAAAATGTCTAAAATGTTTATCTTATGCTCCTAAAAATGGGAAGGCTGAAGGACTACTACATGCTATTCCTAAAGGTAATCTCCCATTTAATACTATTCATATAGACCATTTGGGTCCTTTTGAAAAAGCTCCTCATGGTCATAAATATATTTTTCTTGTTACTGATGCATTTACAAAATTTATTAAACTATTTCCTACCAAGACCACTAATAGTAATGAAGTGATAAAACACTTAAAAATGTATTTTAATTATTATAGCAAACCTATTCGTTTAATATCAGATAGAGGGTGTGCATTTACTTCAGCAATATTTCAGGAATTTATAAAAGAGTTAGATATTCAGCTTATACATATAGCCACTGGTACTCCTAGAGCAAATGGACAAGCTGAAAGAGTTAACCGCACAATTCTCCCAATAATAGCTAAATTAACAACTACTTTATCTCAATGGGACAGGACTTTAAGTGAAGTTGAGTACACCATTAATAATACAATTAACCGTTCAACAAATGAAATACCAGCAGTATTGTTATATGGTATAAAACAATTAGGTAAACCTGATGATGAAATAAAAAAATATTTAGATTCTTATGTTACACATAATGAAAGGGACTTAGAAAAACTTAGGCAGGATGCCTCCAATCACATTGACAAGGTTCATAACCAAAATAAAATATATTATGACAGCAAACATAAATTACCCACCAATTATAGTGAAGGAGACTTAGTTCTAATTAATAATTATGATGTCACACCTGGTATTAACAAAAAATTAATTCCAAAATTTAAGGGACCCTACATAATAAAGAAAAAACTACCTAATGATAGATTTGTAGTGACTGATATACCAGGGTTTCAGCAGAACCAAAGATTATATGAGGGTATCATATCTATTGGTAATATAAGAATGTGGCAACCACATCTTGCATAGCAGTACAACTTGACTGTTTATATGGTTATTTCAGTATTTGTTTGCACTTAAAACAAAAAAAAAGAAAAAACAACAGTTTTATAAAAATCATTTTTTTTTGTCTTTGTTTTGTATCATTATATCTTTTTAAAAAAAAAAATTGTCATTCTTTATGATATTTATGATTTAATTATGTATTATGTTATTAATTATGTTGTCTTGCTATTTTATGATATTATGAACATTGTTTTATTTTATGTTACTTATTATGAATAATGTTATGTTTATTTATGCTATTTATGATATTTTATGATGTATTTAAGTTTATGATTATGTTATTTTTTTGTTATGGTATGTTAACTTTCTAATTTTGGGTTGAGGACAACCCTAAGTCAGGATGGACGAGTTGTAGGGTGAGGTTGGCAATACCACCTCCGACGCCGCACTGTTGTGTGTGTGTGTAGTCGTTACGACACACACTTATTAGTATGTACGTTAAGGTATGTACGTTAAACACTTATGAACGTTTTATGTGATCGCTTTATGAATTATGTTTTTAATATTCCTATGTCAAATAAAGTTTCTTTAAGTCTTATTTATATGTTTATTGATAATGGTTCGGCGTAAGAGTAACAACGCCTACAGCATATTGTACAGTTATTTATTTTCTTATATTTTTGATTATAATCTATGCATATTATAAAAATTAATGTATGCGAGTTTGTGTGTGTGTTTTCATGTGGCTCTAAATTTTAATTCATATTTGATATTATTATCATAAGATTGTAAACACACTCCTAAAAAACAATGACAATGTATCTGATAATATGAGCATAATTTGTAAAGTGTACCAACCGAAAGATAGGAGTGTGGGATATTAACATTTTTATATTTCTATATAATTTTACATTATACTATATAATTCATTGATTAATTATAATATATTCTAATTCACAAAGTCTAATTAGCATACTTAATGCATGCAATTAAAGCTATAATTGTATTTATGCTTATATTATATTCTCATCTAAGTGCGTGTACTATACTTCTTTGAAATGTATACAATTGCAATTACACAGTTGAATATAATATAACACCATTTAATTGCAATAATATTAAACATACTGTCATTATATACTATTGAAGTCTTACAAATAGATAACTATACTGAAAAATAACTGAACATATCTTGAATTGACAATATTTAATTTATTTTGTAATTCAAACTTTCAATACCAGAAATATTACATCATAATGATTACAAATGTATACGGTGGCATACCTACGGCTAATGTACCGTCGTGGCGGCGACAAACGTTAAGTCATCGTTAGTATCGTTATACGATGCATCGCGTTTGATACGCCTGAATAATGAATATCCTTACCTTGGATAGTCAGTGTGAGGTATTCAAGTTAGCTACCATGTGCCGCAATTAATCGACGTGATCATCATTCGTCTCGAATGAGCAACAGGTCCGTATGACCCCAACACCAGACCTGCTTTCACTTTTTCCAGCTTGATTCTTTCGTTCACCCTGGCAAGTTCGGGAACCACAACTGGACGTTATTCTTATTGACCAGAAGAACTCGTGCCGGCTTCAATCAGGGCGTACGTTGTATTGTATTATATCATTGCTGTTAGTGATGAGGATAACTCTTGCATGGCAGCTGCTGTGTATTATAATTTATTATAATACTCTTGTGATTATATGAATCTTTATTAACAAATTGATATATCACTACATAAATATATTGTTTTGTATTATTAGGTTTTTAGGCGTGCACCTATATATTGTTGATGTAAATACCTAATATCTAAAATGGCTAATGCGTGTAAATTGCATTGATGTATTACAAATAAACATAGTTGGGAAAATAGATAACTAAAATATTAGATAAAGATAGTAAATTATTGATAGGAATGTCTCTAGTACGTACGACTTATGTGACCGGTGTGTTTTTAAGAGATGACCATAATTTTTTTTTGGTGAAGTTAGCTAGCTTTACGGTTACAGCTGATTAGGAATGCATAAATGACACACACACACATAATCGTCGAAAATACTGAGGATGAGTATATAAATAAATAGTTTTACATAATATACACTTGGCGCAAACATAATGTGTTGTCCGGCGTATTGTATAGGCAAAATACATTACTACAGTGTTCAACATTTTGCACAAATAACAATTACATTTTAACTCAGCGGAAGTATATATTCCGATCGGCGAAAGAAATTGGTTGCGTACAATCCAAAATCCATTGGACTTCACAGCAACCACCCAAATCCACGCTCCTTGGCTCAAGCCATATGAGTGAATAGTAACAACATTCTTTAGGCAAACGGAGTATACCTAGTTATTAATGTATGATACATGCATCAGATATTATGAACACAACGAAAGCGATAAGATGACGAGGGATAAGTCTATGAAAATGTTTTCAAATAAAAATCATCATTAATTCCGAAATAGTATTAAAGTGTGGTATTAAGCAACGAATAAAGACTATTTTTTTTATAATTAATTATAATGTTACGGGCCGAGAGCGTTTTAATACGCGCGATCGGTCACAAAGTTTTTTAGGAACACTATGAACACTTATGGGAACTTAAATAATAACAGAACAGCTGGATATGTCGTGATCTAGTAGTTCTTACAGCAGTGGTCGGGGTTGCTGGGAAAAAATATACCGAAGAACTACGTGATGCGTGTTATGCAGAATGTGTGTTAATGTGGAAACGTGTATATGTGGTTGGATGAACTGACGAACAAGATAACTATATTGCATGTGATGGTAACTAAATTGTTCATTGTTACACAAATATATCATTTAATTGATAATAAAACTGTGGCTCTTGTCGGCCAATCGAAACGGTATAGAAAATGATAATACTAAATAACCAGTGAAACTTTCATATATCCACAGTAATTTCTTTTTTAGTCACATCTTAAAAAAAAAAATCTGCATAAAAATATAGTTAAATCGACAACATTTAAACATAGAGACAAAATAAACGTTGAATAACCGTCAGCAAAAACGGTCTTACAAGAATTTCTTATAGAATTGAATTTGAAATATTGACAATATCTGTGTATACAGGCGGAAACTCAGCAATCAGACTAAAAGCACTAAAACTTTGGTAAATACGAAACCACATACATTCATTGGTAGAAACAATAAGTTAGGTTACCTTTATAATTTGTCATAGTGGCGTAATTACATTTGTGGAGTTTTGGGTATTGTATCCGCCATGATTTTTTTTTTAAAACTAGTAACCTTATTCAACTATATGAAAATTATTATTTATAGGTACTACTTAATATAAGATATTTTATATAATCAACCAGTGGCGTCGGATCCTATGACGTTTTTTTAATTTTTTAGTGTGGCTTTGTGGTATTTTAGCAACCGTGTTTATATAACCGTTTGTGAGACCGGGCACACGACATGAACTAAATCCATGCAGCGTGAAATTGTCGCAAACGATGCTCAACGATAACATCCCTAAAACTAATTGAATACATAAAGGTGTGTTTCCACCGGATATATATTTTTATAATATTATATTTTTCAATACGTAATATGTAATTACAATAACTGATGATAGTATTTAGAATCCTCTATATAAATGTAATATTTTAAAACTAATCCAAGGTAATTGCCAACAAAGAAGAAAGTAGCGACGGCTTATTGCCACGGATATCTGGTGTTTTAATAATATTAATAAATAAAACATATAAAGTGTAATAATTAATATTATTACGTTCAATTATTAATTTATCACAATATAGGCTCACGTTTTTTTTTTCACCGAACAATTGTTCTCTACAAATCTACATTTCGTTACAGTTTTGGTGACGTCTTAAAGCGACGGTCGACGGTCGACGGTGGTGATACGGCCGACATTGCGACGAATAGGGACGGAGTGATTGACCCTGTCGCCAACGTATAATAAAATTGTGTAGTTTTCGATTTTGTGTGACAGCGGCGGTGGCTGTAAAACGACTTTCCGACGAAAGGGCATAGAACGGTGAGTATACCTATAATGCTGATGCTGGGAGCTAGAACCAGCCCGAAACTTGTTTGACGGTGCTATAGTCCTCAGGAGGTTTGCTAATACGGCGGCGTAAGCTTTCAACTGCGTCGTTACTGTTGACGGAGCCCGGATTTTACAGTCCGGATGTCGGCGAAATTCGTGGAGCACTGCGAACGTAACGTGCATTACAATATAATAATATACATAGGTAGGTACGTAACATAACAAACGCACGGCAGGACATTTAGCAACTTGAGTGAGGTTCACTATAGCCAGCTATAGGTAGATATAATAAACTCACTGCTAAATTTGATACTGTTAGTCACAATCTTGTACAAATGATATCAGATTCTATTTTCCTAATCTTAATTTTACGATATACAGAAAATTAATGAAATCATAAATAATATTATTATAAAAGAGAGACTGTGACTTGACTTATAATTTTGTATTAAATTTACTTTATGTATTGAGGATAATAGGGGGTTGTGTGATAATCTTTACGATACATAGTGTCGACGGTTAGATAACTAAATAATATTTTTAATCACTAAGTTGGTTTTTGTTCCGAAATTCTAATTTATTTTTTTAAGCTGGTAAGAAAATTCTAGTATTATTTATAATAGTACAACTTATTATTTTACTAAATAAAGGAATGGTTATTCTGTAACACTACAAAATATGGTCGATTATTACGATTAAATCGAATATTTTTGCACCTCACAGTCAGTGGCCAACATAATATTTTCAATACAGCTGGTTTTTGGTTTTTGTTTTCGGTTTGAATGCACCTGTATAATACAAATCACTGTGTCCTGAATACCTCGAAAAACTTGGGCCACACTAGATGTTATGCATTGACCTCATAAACCATTATTCCTAAAGTTTGAGACAAGAATTAATAATAACAAAGCTACAATATTTCTAAAATGTGTTGTAATGCGTGTGTACACTTTATTTGTATAACTGTTGTGGACTTGTGTAAAAAATAACTTATGTTAAAAGAATAAAAATATTATTTAAGGAATAAAATTTTTAAAGTTACCAAAAGTACATACAAATATAAGTAGGTATGCAATTTGTTAAGTAGTCGCTGTAAAATATATCACTTCAGTGTGTTTATTTCAAATATTTATATACAAATTTTAAAAAATGTCTAAAACTCTTCGTATTTTTAGAAAGAAACGTAACATTTTTCTGAGTCAAAAGTATTTCTGTGTATTGAATGGTGCTTAAATCACTGAAATAATCACACAAAATATTTTATTTTATACATTTTATTAATACATTGGGTACTGGAGGTATATAATAATAACGATATAAAAATAAAAGAATACCGGTCATGGTGTTTGAGAATATATAAGAATTGAAGTAAAAATTACAAAACCAGCTGCCACCCACGCTGTGCTGCGGTGTAGACAAAAAAGACTGCTGTCGGCCGCCGGCTTAGTAACCCTCGAAAAGACGACGACGGGTGACGGTAACAGTGGGTGTGTATATATATATATATATAGTGAGAGAGAGACAGTGACAGATAGAGAGAGATTCTTGTACAGTATATACCAGGGGTGGTCAACATGACTATGTACGAGAGCCACAAATACTAATGATTATATCAAGAGCCAAATTATCTAACCTATACTTTTATACCACAAAAGTAATAAAGATAGCTAACATCCGATAAACATATCAATTTACGAAATATGAAATTATATCGTTCTTAAAATAGTCTATATTGAATAGTTCTTTTGTAAACACCTTAATTTGTTTGTAAAATATATGAAACATTTTACCGATAGGTATTTGCGAAAGTTAGTTACCAAAATAAAATAGTTAAAATACCCAAATATTAAAAACTGTGCGGTATGGTTGATATAAATTTTCGGAACGACGTATTCATGTGAATCGCTTTATTCAACAATGAAAATAATTAAGTTGAAATATCGTTCAAATTTGACTGATGATCATCTCATAGAATTACTAAGAACTGCTCTTACATCAATTCAAACAGATCTTAAGCAACTTACTAAAAAAGTAGACATGAAAAAAATATCACGCAAACAAATTTAGCTTAGTGTAACATTTTTTAATTTATTATTCATATTAATTAATTTTTGTTTTGTTTGTTTATCTGTAATCTATAGCCTTATATAATAAAGACATTTGCTTTATAAATCTATACAAAAAAAAAAATAAAATTTTAGTTTTTGTAAATAAGACCGCTAGCCGCATACGACTATGACGAGAGCCGCATGTGGCACGCCAACCGCAATTTGGCCACCCCTGGTATATACTATATAGTAATAGTATAGATACAAGGTATCAGCCGGGTGTGTCCTGGACCATGGATATGATAGAGCGAGTGTGTGTGCGTTCACCGCACCGGCAAGTTTTGTTGTCGATGGGACAAGAAACGCCATCGCACGCACACGGAAAGAATGTTTTAAGATTAACGTATTAATAAATTAATACCTTGACTGTTGTTCATCCAACTCTGGTCATCACAAAGTATGATATTCAAATATTTTAAGTATAAAAAAACGAAATTACAATACTAATATTAATATTAATTTAATTGTACACGGAGCAAGTGGATGGACCAAATACGGCACGCAACAAAAGTACTAAACGCCGCAGCCGACGTACGAATCTTCAAACTTATACATTTCACATCAATCATATTAATCATAACTTAGGCACTTATTATAATATTATTCACTTGTTTAGTTGTAAAATTAATTGCCGCAAACACATAAGAACTAAACTGGTTATTTAACTTTATATGAAATTAGTAATGAATTTGATTTAATTATGATTGAATTTCGAATGAATATTAAAAACTGTGAATGCTCGTGTAAGCGGCGATGCGGCTGTAATGAGAACCGGACCCACACAAGTAATGAAAGAATAACCCATTATAGAGCTCTATGTAAAATGAAAATATATTTATATGAGACGTACCTACCGTAATTATGTATGTCATTTATCCGTACTCGTATGGTGTGATATTGGGTGCTGCTGTTTTTCAACATTGCACTCGATATTTTTATATGGAATCGGTATTATAGTATGTTAGATAAAAAAATTATAACTATGTAAAAAAAAATATTTATTACATTTCATAATCGGATTATAGGAAACCATGGTCAAGCACTTTTACAGTACATTATAAAATCATGCTGATTATAAACGGCAAGCAGTCATTTTTATAAAAAGAAATATAATTATATATATATAAAAATTATTGTAAATTATTGATTAACGTAGATAATCAGAACAAACGACCCCTAAGCACAATTGTGGAAATCCTAAAAAAAAAAATAACCACTGCATTTATGTAGTTTATGCCTACCTAATTATCTGACCAGAATACTCGCTGAACGATGAGCACGCCATATTACACATACATTGACTGTAGTAGTGCACTAGTGCTAAATCTCAACATCATATCTGCACCCCCGTTACACAGCCACTGCCTGTCTGTTACAAGACTATATAACAAGTAATACGCACTTTGTTCAGGTAAGTGTTTTAAAAAAACCTAATGTATAATGTATTTAAAATCTAACTGACTAATGGTTTTTTTATTTAAGGTTATATTTTATGAAATGGAATTTTTAACATACCTATATAATATAAGTAATTAGTAATTACATAGTACATACTTTATACCTATCAATATTGCGAAATTATAGCTCAATAATACTTCTGTTGACCTAATAATCAAAACTGTATATTATTAATTTTTCTATAATGCTAAATAGTGATTTTGACGATTGAATTGATGTTATTTAACCATAACATGATTAAAATATTATAAAAAAGGATTTTTATGCTACATGGAAACACGCTGAAGCAAGTATAATGATTAATGTTACATACGACACAACGAGACGCGAAAGATTTCAACTTCACAAACAAAATAAACGACATCATGCGGGATATTTTGGATCGGTTTTCGACAGATAATAAAAATTGTAAAAATAAATAAAATTAGACCATTTATTAATACTATATAACACAAAAATAAATAAATTATAATTAATTGAACTTAATATATAAAATATATTTTAATGATCATGCAATAGATGTATTAATTGTTGTAATAAAAGATGTAATACATTGTTATAAAACATTAATCTTGTTTCTGCCTTACTATAATATTGAAATTCATAAGGTAATTATTTATGAAATAATTTTCAAACTGCAAAAAGAAAATTGTATCTAATTTTATACTAAAAGTAATTTTGCAGGTGCAAAAATATGCAGAACATGCACTAGCTTCAAAATATGCAAAAATATGCAGTACCTATAACATTTTGATATTTAATCAATTAAGTAATGTTATGTGGACACTCATTGATTGCACGAACATGATGTTGAAAATAGCAACATACATTTTATGCAAAATCCTTGCTTAAGATATAACATTATGAAATCACGTGATATCAATATATCATATCTGATAGTGTATTATTGTGAAATTGAAGTATATATTTCATACATGAAACAAGAATCGCCGTACTGTATACAACAAATGCTAAAATCAAAATTTTGGAAATACTGACTAAAGAAATCATCTCGTTGACAAGATAATGGTATAGAATAGTTATGTCTGCTTTAATTGAACAATATAGGTACTATAGGTATCGAAAGTTGACTGAAATAAAACCAATTTTTTCTGCTTTTCATCAATAAACGAATCGATACACTGTTGTAATTGTTTTAAACGATGATAAGGTAATAAAACTATCATTAACATAAAATTTAATAGTAAACTGGTTTAAAGTGCCTGAATATTATATATTATCAGATATTTTTATACATTTACAATTAGTATGTAGATTATTAATTATTGATCATATTATTCATATTAAACACTCGCGGTTTCAACGGTTGATCGTTGAACATTACATTTTTTTTAATAAAATTACATTCTAATTTCTATTAATATAACAACAGAAATAATTGTATTAATCAACAATCCAACCGTTACACTATTCTTGCTAAAATGGCGGATATTGAATACTGACTTGTTTTGTGTTGATAATTAATTAAAACGTGAAGAAATAACTGATATAACTTTAATAAACGTAAATTATTCTGATCGTGATTAACGTCGATCTGATGATCATTACAATATATACTTGGAAACTAAGAATATAGGTAATATTACTTATACACGTATTGGTACCTATATACTAAACTGTTTTAATTTAAATTGTTGTTAACTGAAGTAAACGTGAAATCAAATCAAATAACTTATAGAATTATCGCACTTAGGATAATTTAACTTTGTTGAACAAAGGTTCGTTAATAATGTTTTAATGTTTTAAATTAATCATGTCTAAACGTTTTTCAAGAAAACTTCAGGGAGATTGGAATGACTGTAAGGCAGACATTACTCATTAAACTTTTTTTCCCTGTAAATTTGGAACCAGACTCCCCAAACTCATACTGTTAATGTTTGTTTATAAATGGTCGTTATTAGCTATAGGAGAAACAATTAATAGAAATGAGTATTAATTTATTATTGCAGTTTGTTAGTGGGGTAGATCAGGTGCAAAATCATGACTGTAACTCGGACGACTCTGCAACGAAAATAATAATGTTCAAATAACGCATTTATCCTAAACGGCTCGACGAATTTTGATGAAGTTATTTATATATATTTGGTATAGGTATGAGAATAGGTCGTAAAGGTCGCTATAGTTTTTAAATGCTGTGGATAGATTAATATTAATATAGGAGAATTCTCTCATATTATAAGAAAATACATTTCCCAATCAAATTTAGTTTTGTAATTTAAAATCTAATATTTTAAGGATTTAATTGTAAAAAATGTACAGTGACGTCATATTTTATGGACAATTTTTTATAATTTTAAAAACATTAAGAAAAATCAAACATTGAAAATAATAAAATGTCTCCATTATAATTTTATTTTACAATAAAAACGAAATGCGTGGGATCAGCTAGTTATTAATAAAAAAATATAAACATGAATAAATAAATAGTTTGATACTTACCCGAATTGTTGTTTTTTTACAACTTATTATTAGTGCTTTGTCTATTTATACTATGCCAAGAGTGTGTAATTAACAGCTTGATTATTATTTATTATTATATTAGTTAGAGGTAGTACCTATCGGCTATTGAGGATTTAAGCTGATTAACCAATAAAACAAACATAATGTAAATTACTATTTACTTGTGCATCCTCTATAATACCATAAACCTGCAGGGTGACTTGCAACTTCAGTGTAACTTAGAATATTGTGGTTTTTTGTACGATAATCGGGTGCTGTAAGGTATCTAGTTATTTATTACCCGCGGTTGTCGGAAAGCACTATTTCTCCTACACTTATGATAAAACTTATTCCATCTCTCTTAATCCGCTTGGCACAACCACGCCTCAAGGTCCTCGCAGTCATCGGGAGAAATGTTCCGTCTAAAATTATTTAATTATTAATTCTATAAGCCGGTAAATATGATATAGGTATACCTGAGATTAAGAAATGAGTTCTTGGATTAAAATATTATTCTTTGCATATTTTTGATAATAAATATTTTTATCAAAAACAAAAAGAAAAAAGCTAATATAAAAACGTTAGCTGTTTTGTATGAACATGAAAAATTATATTATATTGATGCCATGTATTCGGCAAAAGTTAAATAAACCTTCCATAATATTAATAATACAACGAACTATTATAGTATCAAAAAACACATATAATATTACTACTTACAATATATATTTGTACTAAGTATATAATATATACTATATTATAGATTATAGGCATTATATTTATTCATTTTTTTTTTTGCTATAGACATTACACTACAAAATTATTTTATACAAGTTTTAATTAAATACCTTTGTTATATTTTCTGTAACAATAAAAATTTGGTCGATTTATACAAAACAGCATAACGAACTATACAGTTTAATATTACCTAATTTAGTATTTACTATACTTACATAGTTACATAGTTATAGTATTATAAATGAAGTAATTCTCATTTTCGGTTCCTTTAAATAATTTTATCTGGCATAATATGGGAGCTATCTTTACGTCTTAGCTTATGCATTTTTTTTTGTTTCTCTTTTGATGTGAATTTTATTGAGTTAAAGTAAATTGTATTGGTAAATTAATAACAAAAGTTCTTATGTTACACGACACCGCAATAGTCACTGGACATAATAATGGCTAATAATTATTTGGGATTTTTTGTGATTTTGAAGAATTTTGGGTAGGTACTGGTTACTGGTACTGGTACTTGACGTTTGCCACTTAAATCTCTTGTATTTTCAAAATAATTATAATAATAATAAAATATTAAATAAAAAAGTACTTTAATACTCTTATAGATTAATCAATGATGAAATCCAACAAAGTAATTAAATTATTTGTATGTATTTGTTTACGTAATGGTCCACAACTAAATTATAAAAATCAAATTCATTATTAGAATATAATTATTAATAATTACATAATGTCATATAGTATCAAATTTTATTAAGTTCAGTTGTAATTTTATGTATGAATATAAATATTATAATTAGTAACTAATTAGTCATAACTAATACCTATTAATTAATAATCATTAATGAGCACCCACACAAACATGATAAGAATACTGAGTAAAAAGTTTTATTTTTATTTTCCAAACAATATTATAAACTTACTAAAAATTATTTAAAAAACAATTATTAAAATCCATAACTAAGAGATTTCAAGCAAGGATGTACATGTGACATCCATTGTTATATCTCATAGGAATCATACTGAGTATACAATATGTATAATACGTTTCATACTTCTTAGCTACATAATTGTGATCGCCACACAAGGTACCTATATATTACTACGGGATAATGTAAAATTAGAAATGAGTAACTCGCATACACATCTCTGTTAAAAAATGATTAATATTATAAATATAGTTTTATATAACGTGCAGTTAATTAATATATATATGTTGATTATAGCACATTTTCCAAAAATAGGTAATAATGGAATCGTAGTAATGATGTTCATCAATCTTTACATAACATTTTTTATATTCATCAGTACATTTCAAAATATGTTTAAATCTATATATAATATACATGTATATAAAAATGAATATTTATATATATGTGTGTGTGTGTGTTCTTTACGCATTCCTCAACGGCTGGACGAATGCAAAAATTGAAATTTGGTACAGGGATGGATTATACTTCTTGGAAGAAGATAGACTAATTTAAAAAGGGTAAATTCCAACCTAGGGAGGTGGTCAAACAGGCGCTCTGGTGCTTAGGTTTGCTCATAACTAGTGTTTCTTATAAATATTTTATGATCCGAATTCTGTTCACTCTCTACACTTTATTCATTAATTAATTGATCAGTGATCAGTGATCACTAATGAGTTCAGAGTCTATTGCTGGTTTATAGTAGAATATAAACAAAAATAGAAAAACAATTTTTAAATAAAAGCTAAAAGTTTGGGGAGGTATTTGTAGTGAGAGAAAAATAATAAAAGGAAAAAAAGTGTTAGGGTTTATTTGGTATTAATAAAGCTATATTAGATTTACATGATTGTTTCTATTCCACTTCAAAGTTAGTAAAAGCGTATCACTTAGGTACCTCGTTTAATTGCAAACGATTTATATATTATAATCTCTTTGGTGTGAGTCGATGCACGTTATTATCATACGATCTTTAGTCTAAAATATCCAATTTAATATAGTATATATTGTGTAAACTTTGTTACCGTTTTAAATGTTACTTATATTGGTATTTGGCATATTATAATAAGTTGATTTACTTTATACCTTATTTAGTTTGTTGAAAATGTGTATTAATGAGTATTATGATTGGATAAACTGGTGTATCAAGGACATTAATAAGCAGTAGTGAAAATAACACAATTGTTACGAAATTATAAATACCTATTAAGATAAATATGCAAATATGAGTTCATACCTGGTGTCTAAATCAACGCAATATAGTAAGATTTTTATTATATAAATTATTAATTAATTTAACACTTAAATCAGAGAGGAATGGTGATTAATATACGGAGTTGTGTTAAAACCGTTTTATGTGGATGTAGGCCATTGTAACTTGTTTTAGTACAATATAAAAAAAAAAACGACAAACTTGGTATAACTTTGATAATCTAGTATACACTTTTGTACAAACCATATACGGGGTCCACGATCTACCACTATCCACTATCTAGATTTCCTAGCTGATAATATACTTCTGCGAATCTCGCGGACAACGACAGTCAGGGATGGCTATATACATTAAAATATTATATAATTTACACTTACAAAAACATTGTTTCACAGGGTGTTAACACTCAAAAAGAGTTGAACAATCAGAATTTTTTCGGGCAACGCCGGGTATTTATGCTAGTTATATATCCATTAGGTGTAACTTACTAGATTTTGTATGGGTTTCCACATGGAATGGGATTGTACACAATTCTAATAATATTATATCAGTCTTGAATATGTAACGGAAAATATACTGGCATATATTTTTATCTTCTGGGTGTCGATTTGAAATCTTTCATAGTATCATTCTTAAAAATACAAATCACACGTTGTTTTTTTGGGTTATAAATCACTCATACGTGATTCTGCACATAACTCTCGATTTATATTATTACCTACACTTAGTATTTAAACCATAATATTATTGCAGTGCACAATTTTTGTGCGTATGTATTTTTGATAATTTGTTCTAGCTTTTTCAAAACTAAAATAACCTAAAAGCAATTTAGTTTTTAAACACATTTTTACAGTGAATTTGTGTCTGTCTGTTCAAAGAGTTAATTATAGTTAAAATGTTTTGAAAGTTATTATTACTTTGTACAAAGAACTTTTAAAATAACATGCGATTTGTAATATAATAAAATAGTAATAATTTTTTTTAATATACCTACCTACATAATAAATTATGTATATTATTATAATCTGTACAAATTCAAGAAAATCTATAAGTTCTATATATACACCGATTTCTAATATATGTATATTTTTATGTTCATAAATATAGTAGGTATACATCAAAAGATGACAAAATATGCAAAAGTATTATTCAAAATAAAACTTTGTATTTATCGTATATTATAGTACATTTTAAATTATAAGTAACATATTTTATACCCTTTATTACAATTTACAGTGTATGATTTTTTAGCCACTTTACATTAAAAATATATAACATTTTTCATTTATTACCTCATCATTGTAAGCAGATTTTTAGTTCAACATCAACAATCATTTGATACAATTACATCATATATTATAGTTTATATTTTCAATTAGATATCTATTTTTTACCATTTATTACAGTGTAAAATTTTTATATTTAGACTATTTACATTACAAATTCGTAACATTTTAACGATTTATTAAACTATTAAAATTAAACCAAATTTATTAATTATAATATAGTAATATAAACATAACAGGTTAAAGATTATTTATGTAACCGATTAAATTACAACTTTAAAAACGATAAGTATTACACATTGTTCTTGGACCATCGTAGTAATGATCCATTGTGTTTTATCATTCCCTATATAATATAGCTAAAATGCAAAACTGTTAAAAATTACATTGTATACCTACACTATTATATTCAAATATATCGCTAAGAAATTAATACATTTTATTTTGATTAAATTTACAAACAACAAAACTTCGTTAACATTGCTTAAGAGTATTAAAAAATTAAGAAGTTGAGAAATATATTACGGTGGTCTCTCAACTGTAATATTATTTACAACGTTGAAAATAATATGTTGTGAGATCACCAAATGATCGTTATAATTTAATATTTTTAATTATAATTAAATGTATTAAAAATAAAAACCACCTTAAAATATGTTTTGATTTCTATTCAAATATTATAAATAACTAATCTTATATAATATGTCACCTATACTCGTATGTTTAATTAATTATTATTTTTACCTATACTAGTATACACTTTTTATTTGCGATCGATTTCTATATTTTCTGAATTTCAGGGTGCGCTTACAATGTACCTGGGCCCATTCTTAAGAAGACGTGTTTTGTTAATCAGTGGTATATAACTAGTAGGTTGCCAAAATTTAAAAAAACAATAATTTTAACTTTTCAATAGTGTTTGATGCAGATGTAGTATTTGAGATATAAATTTCCGGCCAGATAGAGTATTCATCGACAAACAAAAAAAAACAAATTGTCCTTATATGGACTGGCATAATCAATATGTATTCTATGTATTCTTTTCCATGTCGTCCTGGGAACCATCCAAGAATGCACAAGATCTTTCCATGGTGTAAGTCATATTTCGATGCATATAAAGGCAATTTTTGCAAGTCCCTCTTGTTCATCAATTATGGTTGGCCAGTAGACACGATACGAAAGTGTTAATCTTATAAACTTAATTATACCTTCATGTTCTATATTTAGATATTCTAAAAAAATATTTTGGAAGCTTTTCAGAATCCAAACCTGTTTGCGCCTGCGACCCTATGTGTACCTACGGTTGTCACTGACACACAGTCCTCAGAACCTTGGTGAAGTAGGGCAAATTATTCGCTAATAACAAACAGCATATACTATTATATACAACGTTAATGTATTATACACAGCAAAACAAGTTATCTATTGTGACAATATGAAATAATGTGCACAAGGCACAGGGGGACGGGGACCACCGCCTGGACTTCACAGCTGCAGCTGAATCCGGAACTGGATGTCTTGAGATGCTGAGCTGGCTGACGACAACAGCTAAACTTAACGTGGAGCGACGGGTTTGCGAACGCGATCTAACTAAACGTGGATCAACGCACGGAATGACAACAGTCGATGTAGCGTTGAGCAACGAACACGCTATACGTTCAAGATCGAACAACGGGGACACTAGAAACACTAGCAATAGCTGACGAGCTTCAACAGGAGAGAACAACGAACGATGTCAGAAAAACGTGGTTTTCTTGAATACGGCTTGTGGTGCTTGTGCGTAGAGCATACGACGGTAATACACGACCGGAGCTGGGGAGCAAAAATAGTGTAACGGGCGCTCACGCCCGCCTGCGTCGAGAGCCGGCAGCGACGACCGCGACAGGCTATCCAACATAGCGGACGGTCAAGCGTTGCTACCACGAACATGGCTAACTGGTTACCGAGGCGAGTAGCGACCGAGCGCGGCCACTAGCCGGCGGCAACTTGTTATCAAAAGGATCGAACATACTCCCTCTTGCAAGTTCCAGGTAACTTTCAACAAAACATTCGATCGAGCTTTGTTGATAGGAGTGGCGGCGCACGAAGCCATTGAGCAAAGCAGTTGAGTGGAGCAATTGAACGGAGCAGTTGAACGGAGCAGTTGAGCGGAGCAGTTGAACGGAGCAGTTGAGCGGAGCAGTTGAACGGAGCAGTTGAGCCCAGAGCGGTGATCGGGTTTTTACAAAGGGATAACATTA
>JANEHU010004585.1:0-13184 GCA_027563435.1 Nasonovia ribisnigri | reverse complement strand
TTACTTATATTGGTATTTGGCATATTATAATAAGTTGATTTACTTTATACCTTATTTAGTTTGTTGAAAATGTGTATTAATGAGTATTATGATTGGATAAACTGGTGTATCAAGGACATTAATAAGCAGTAGTGAAAATAACACAATTGTTACGAAATTATAAATACCTATTAAGATAAATATGCAAATATGAGTTCATACCTGGTGTCTAAATCAACGCAATATAGTAAGATTTTTATTATATAAATTATTAATTAATTTAACACTTAAATCAGAGAGGAATGTTGATTAATATACGGAGTTGTGTTAAAACCGTTTTATGTGGATGTAGGCCATTGTAACTTGTTTTAGTACAATATAAAAAAAAAAACGACAAACTTGGTATAACTTTGATAATCTAGTATACACTTTTGTACAAACCATATACGGGGTCCACGATCTACCACTATCCACTATCTAGATTTCCTAGCTGATAATATACTTCTGCGAATCTCGCGGACAACGACGGTCAGGGATGGCTATATCCTATATACATTAACATATATATATATATGCTATATATATATATATATATATATGCTATATATATATAACATTATATTATATAATTTACACTTACAAAAACATTGTTTCACAGGGTGTTAACACTCAAAAAGAGTTGAACAATCAGAATTTTTTTCGGGCAACGCCGGGCATTTATGCTAGTTATATATCCATTAGGTGTAACTTACTAGATTTTGTATGGGTTTCCACATGGAATGGGATTGTACACAATTCTAATAATATTATATCAGTCTTGAATATGTAACGGAAAATATACTGGCATATATTTTTATCTTCTGGGTGTCGATTTGAAATCTTTCATAGTACCTATCATTCTTAAAAATACAAATCACACGTTGTTTTTTTGGGTTATAAATCACTCATACGTGATTCTGCACATAACTCTCGATTTATATTATTACCTACACTTAGTATTTAAACCATAATATTATTGCAGTGCACAATTTTTGTGCGTATGTATTTTTGATAATTTGTTCTAGCTTTTTCAAAACTAAAATAACCTAAAAGCAATTTAGTTTTTAAACACATTTTTACAGTGAATTTGTGTCTGTCTGTTCAAAGAGTTAATTATAGTTAAAATGTTTTGAAAGTTATTATTACTTTGTACAAAGAACTTTTAAAATAACATGCGATTTGTAATATAATAAAATAGTAATAATTTTTTTTAATATACCTACCTACATAATAAATTATGTATATTATTATAATCTGTACAAATTCAAGAAAATCTATAAGTTCTATATATACACCGATTTCTAATATATGTATATTTTTATGTTCATAAATATAGTAGGTATACATCAAAAGATGACAAAATATGCAAAAGTATTATTCAAAATAAAACTTTGTATTTATCGTATATTATAGTACATTTTAAATTATAAGTAACAAATTTTATACCCTTTATTACAATTTACAGTGTATGATTTTTTAGCCACTTTACATTAAAAATATATAACATTTTTCATTTATTACCTCATCATTGTAAGCAGATTTTTAGTTCAACATCAACAATCATTTGATACAATTACATCATATATTATAGTTTATATTTTCAATTAGATATCTATTTTTTACCATTTATTACAGTGTAAAATATTTATATTTAGACTATTTACATTACAAATTCGTAACATTTTAACGATTTATTAAACTATTAAAATTAAACCAAATTTATTAATTATAATATAGTAATATAAACATAACAGGTTAAAGATTATTTATGTAACCGATTAAATTACAACTTTAAAAACGATAAGTATTACACATTGTTCTTGGACCATCGTAGTTATGATCCATTGTGTTTTATCATTCCCTATATAATATAGCTAAAATGCAAAACTGTTAAAAATTACATTGTATACCTACACTATTATATTCAAATATATCGCTAAGAAATTAATACATTTTATTTTGATTAAATTTACAAACAACAAAACTTCGTTAACATTGCTTAAGAGTATTAAAAAATTAAGAAGTTGAGAAATATATTATGGTGGTCTCTCAACTGTAATATTATTTACAACGTTGAAAATAATATGTTGTGAGATCACCAAATGATCGTTATAATTTAATATTTTTAATTATAATTAAATGTATTAAAAATAAAAACCACCTTAAAATATGTTTTGATTTCTATTCAAATATTATAAATAACTAATCTTATATAATATGTCACCTATACTCGTATGTTTAATTAATTATTATTTTTACCTATACTAGTATACACTTTTTATTTGCGATCGATTTCTATATTTTCTGAATTTCAGGGTGCGCCTACAATGTATCTGGGCCCATTCTTAAGAAGACGTGTTTTGTTAATCGGTGGTATATAACTAGTAGGTTGCCAAAATTTAAAAAAACAATAATTTTAACTTTTCAATAGTGTTTGATGCAGATGTAGTATTTGAGATATAAATTTCCGGCCAGATAGAGTATTCATCGACAAACAAAAAAAAACAAATTGTCCTTATATGGACCGGCATAATCAATATGTATTCTATGTATTCTTTTCCATGTCGTCCTGGGAACCATCCAAGAATGCACAAGATCTTTCCATGGTGTAAGTCATATTTCGATGCATATAAAGGCAATTTTTGCAAGTCCCTCTTGTTCATCAATTATGGTTGGCCAGTAGACACGATACGAAAGTGTTAATCTTATAAACTTAATTATACCTTCATGTTCTATATTTAGATATTCTAAAAAAATATTTTGGAAGCTTTTCAGAATCCAAACCTGTTTGCGCCTGCGACCCTATGTGTACCTACGGTTGTCGCTGACACACAGTCCTCAGAACCTTGGTGAAGTAGGGCAAATTATTCGCTAATAACAAACAGCATATACTATTATATACAACGTTTATGTATTATACACAGCAAAACAAGTTATCTATTGTGACAATATGAAATAATGTGCACAAGGCACAGGGGGACGGGGACCACCGCCTGGACTTCACAGCTGCAGCTGAATCCGGAACTGGATGTCTTGAGATGCTGAGCTGGCTGACGACAACAGCTAAACTTAACGTGGAGCGACGGGTTTGCGAACGCGATCTAGCTAAACGTGGATCAACGCACGGAATGACAACAGTCGATGTAGCGTTGAGCAACGAACACGCTATACGTTCAAGATCGAACAACGGGGACACTAGAAACACTAGCAATAGCTGACGAGCTTCAACAGGAGAGAACAACGAACGATGTCAGAAAAACGTGGTTTTCTTGAATACGGCTTGTGGTGCTTGTGCGTAGAGCATACGACGGTAATACACGACCGGAGCTGGGGAGCAAAAATAGTGTAACGGGCGCTCACGCCCGCCTGCGTCGAGAGCCGGCAGCGACGACCGCGACAGGCTATCCAACATAGCGGACGGTCAAGCGTTGCTACCACGAACATGGCTAACTGGTTACCGAGGCGAGTAGCGACCGAGCGCGGCCACTAGCCGGCGGCAACTTGTTATCAAAAGGATCGAACATACTCCCTCTTGCAAGTTCCAGGTAACTTTCAACAAAACATTCGACCGAGCATTGTTGATAGGAGTGGCGGCGCACGAAGCCATTGAGCAAAGCAGTTGAACGGAGCAATTGAACGGAGCAGTTGAACGGAGCAGTTGAGCGGAGCAGTTGAACGGAGCAGTTGAACGGAGCAGTTGAGCCCAGAGCGGTGATCGGGTTTTTACAAAGGGATAACATTATTAACAGCCTTTTTTTTTTTTTTTTAAATATATTTTAGGTAACATAATCTGAGCTAGAGCATTAGCTAAACATAATATACCAATCACATAAATAATAACATTTTTTTTTTTTTTATAACATAATTTTAACAGAGCAGATCAATGTGACGATTAGAGCATAAAGTTAATGTTCAATCAACACTACAATACAAATAATAATAATTTAATACCTAAAGAAAAAACAAACAAAAAACAAGAACAAAACGAAAAAATTATCAAACCTTACATAGGCTCCTGAGGCGGAGCAGCCGGCACAACATCCAGTAGCAGGCATGATGATGGCTGGTAAAACAATTAATTATCTACATAATGAGCATAGAAATAACATACAAATATAATGTGCAAATGTTCAAAGGAACTAGGAGTTAGGGATATTTCAATATCTACGGATCAGTAATTCAAGGTACTAGTTTCACCACCGGTCTAGTTAATACCCCCTGTTTGGTTATAACTTATAATCATAGCTACCCGTACCACCTTATCGTTTTCCGGATACACTTCAATGATCCTACCTAACGGCCGTATTAGCGGAGTCGTATCGTCGACCTTAACTATAACCATTGTACCAACCTACAAATTGTTCTCAGTCTTTGTCCACCTACCACGAGCTTGGAGGGTATTCAAATATTCCCGAGACCAACGTCGCCAAAAGAACTGGAAAGACTGCTGGAGGAGCTTCCAGCGAGTCTGCAGTCCCACTTGCGCACCGGTGTCATCTGGTTCTGGAATCGACATCAAAGGACAGCCAACCAAGAAATGACCAGGTGTTAGGCACTCCAAGTCGTTAGGGTCAGAAGATGCTAGTACCAGAGAACGCGAATTCATGGCAGCCTCTACTCTACACAAGAACGTTGTGAACTCTTCCAACGTCCAAATTTGGGAATTCATCGCGCGGAGCAGCAGCGACTTAGCCGACTTAACGGCGGCTTCCCAAATTCCTCCGAAATGGGGAGCACCAGGAGGGTTGAACTTCCATTCGCACGCAAAATGACCAGAAAGCTGATCCCTACTATCTGGGTGATTTACCAAATGTCGTAACTGCCTCACCGCACCAACAAAATTAGTACCACAATCTGAATAGATCATTGATGGCAGGCCACGACGTGCCACGAACCTGTCCAACGTTAACAGAAAAGCTTCTGTCGATAGGGCAGTCACTGGTTCTAAGTGCAAGGCTTTGGTAGTCATACAAACAAATACAGCGATGTAGACCTTCACAATACGCACCTTATGCAGGCCGAGCTCCTTCATTTGCAAGGGACCAGCATAATCTATCCCCACTATCGAGAACGAATGAGCTTCCCGAACCCTAAACCCTGGCAGAGCAGCCATGATTGGCTGTGGATGATCAGCTGACATTTTCACACAAACCACACACTTGCGGATCACCCGATGAGCTATCAGACGAATGCCAATGATCCAAAATCGCTGTTGGACTAACGCGATGAGCAACCGCTGTCAGGCATGACACGCATAAAGATGTCAATGACGGGCAATCAAAACAGCTAAATGCGACTCTTTCGGAATCAACATCGCATGCTTCCGCCTTTCAGACCAGTTAGAGTTCTGCATACGACCGCAAACGCGGACTATACCGTGTAACGAGAATATAACACTACTCGATATTTAGTACGCGCTGCAGTAGACGCGACTTGCGGAGTGTTCGTCGACGATAGGCTAACGTCAATAGACGGCGCTGACCACATGTTATATTTTAAAGTGCCGTGATCATCACCAAAATCATTAACATAAACATTGAAATCATACTGAATATGATTTCTAATTTACGCGTCACACTCAATAAAGACCCAACAGACCTAAACACACATATACAATAAGTTTTTAATACTAAAAAATCAAAAACTAGCCAACTACCGCGTTTAACCGTGAGTGTTTTCTGTCAATTATATAGTTTGTGCATTTGGAATCCTGATAACCAGGATTAACGCCTGTGCACCACAACTTTATAATTTAATGTATGTTCTATCTGTAATTGTGATCTGTGTATATGGAATCCTATTAAATAGGATTAACGCCTTTACACAGAATTAACTAACTGTAATTTATATTATAGCTCGAGAGCACATAAATTGATTATCCACCAAAAGAAAATATTGTATAACTATTAAATAACTTTATTGTTATTAAAAAGAAATAAAGTACGTTAATTACAAAACTAAACCTAAGAGTTGTTATTGTTATATCAATTGGCACCCAATGTGGAGCACGAAAGGAATAATTCTACTTCGAACCCAGAAAAATTAAACTACATCGAGATTAAAAGAAAAATACTACATCTTTAAAAAGAAAATGCCACCAAAGAAAAGAATCGTCGGCGAGGAAGAAATTAACGAGTTTAGAAGAGAAGTTGAATTAAATAGCCAATATTTATACAACAAACTGTTAAACAAAATTCAAGAGAATAGTGATCAACACAATAAGAAAAATAACGAAGATAAAGAAACACACAATAAGAAAATTAACGAAATTGAAGAAAAACACAATAAAAAATTAACGAAATTGAAGAAAAGCACAAAAAAAAATGAAATGTCCAAACCAGCGTTTTTCGACAATAGTCGTGATCAACACCCCAAAGAATTTCTTATTAGATTGGAAGAGTATTTTACAATAAAACAAATATTAGGAACAGAAAGAATAATAGTCATAGGGGACTGTTTAAAAGCAACAGCAAGTCAATGGTTTGCAACAATCAGATTCCAACTAAGGGACTACGAAGACTTCAGGACATTATTCATCGACGAATTTTGGTCCAGGTCAATTAAACTACAATTATGGGCACAATGTCTTAGTGTAAATAAAATACCAGCAAATACAAATTATCGGGAGCATTTTTCGTATTGGGCTACAAGACTCGGGCATTTAGAGACTCCAAGACTTACGGAAAGTGAAATAGTGGATAGTATAGCAAATCATTACCCAGGTTATTTACGATCTATATTAATATCATTACCAAATAACAATATTGTGACAGCCCTAAAACTATTAAGCAAAGAAGAGAATCGGAAGCAACCCAAGGACGCGGAAAAACATACAAATACAAACGACCAGCGTCCTCCAACAAGAGAAAATAAGTGGAATCAAAGGGGACGGCCACGAAAAAACAAAGACTAACAGCATCAGCAGACATCAAATTGGAGAATAGTCAGCAATCGCAAAACAATAGGTGGTCAAATAATAGAGAAAATTATCAACCACCGCATAACAACCAAACTCAATCATTCAATGATGGAGGAAACAGACAGCAAATTAACCAAGTAAGTGTAGAACGGGTTGAAGAAAAAGGAGAAACAAGTGAAGAGGACAGCAGTTGTCAAGTAATGCATGCGGTAAACAGTATGACCACAAACCATAGAAACATTAGTCCTTATATTATACAATGTGAAATGGAAAGTGTATCTACATAACTACCTACTGATAGATACCGGTGCAACTATCAGTGTTCTAACTAAAGAAATAGTTGACAAAATTATTGAAAACAATAGGAAGGTTCCAGTACTACCAATCAATGGAGTACAAATTAGTAATGCCGTTGGAAAAAAGATTTGCAAAATATCCAAACAAATATTTTGATAATGCAAGATAGGATCGGCAGTCATATTCGCCAACTTCGTAGAGTTACTACATCTTAGGGTATCCAACAAAAATCCTGACAGATCACAAAGCACTAGTATTTCTGAAACAATGTCAATTGTTTAACGCCAGACTGACAAGATGGGCAATTGCAATACAAGAATATAATCTCGAAGTCATACACATCCCTGGTAAAGAAAACATAGGAGCTGACACATTAACTCGGTATCCGCAGGAACAACAAGATAGCGAGCGAAACAACAGAACACAAATTACTTTCAACAGATTAATAATCCATGAATACAGCAAAGAATTACAGCAACAGTTCACACAACTCGGCAGATTACAACGTGAAGATCCCAAACTGTCTGGTCCAAACTGTCTGATTTTCCCTGGATTATTTGAAAATATGTCTTGATATCGATCCAATAATTGCATGAGCTCTTGACTTTGTCAATCATCAACATGATACTTATTCATTTCATTACTGCCAATCACTTGTAATTTATGTAAATGTTGATCTTCGGTGATTATCTTAGGTTCTGTATTCGCAAATGATGTTGTGTGCATGTTCTTATCAATGTCCCATATTACTGTCTGGTCTTTGAAGTTTATTCGTGCATTGTATTGTTGTAGAATGTCGGTCCCGATGATCCCTTTTTCATTTAGATTTTCAACCTCTACGAAGTTGGCGAATATGACTGCCGATCCTATCTTGCATTAACGAAATATTTGTTTGGATATTTTGCAAATCTTTTTTCCAACGGCATTACTAATTTGTACTCCATTGATTGGTAGTACTGGAACCTTCCTATTGTTTTCAATAATTTTGTCAACTATTTCTTTAGTTAGAACACTGATAGTTGCACCGGTATCTATCAGTAGTTATGCAGATACACCCTCCATTTCACATTGTATATAAGGACTAATGTTTCTATGGTTTGTGGTCATACTGTTTACCGCATGCATTACTTGACAACTGCTGTCCTCTTCACTTGTTTCTCCTTTTTCTTCAACCCGTTCTACACTTACTTGGTTAATTTGCTGTCTGTTTCCTCCATCATTGAATGATTGAGTTTGGTTGTTATGCGGTGGTTGATAATTTTCTCTATTATTTGACCACCTATTGTTTTGCGATTGCTGACTATTCTCCAATTTGATGTCTGCTGATGCTGTTAGTCTTTGTTATTTCGTGGCCGTCCCCTTTGATTCCACTTATTTTCTCTTGGTGGAGGACGCTGGTCGTTTGTATTTGTATGTTTTTCCGCGTCCTTGGGTTGCTTCCGATTCTCTTCTTTGCTTAATAGTTTTAGGGCTGTCACAATATTGTAATTTGGTAATGATATTAATATAGATCGTAAATAACCTGGGTAATGATTTGCTATACTATCCACTATTTCACTTTCCGTAAGTCTTGGAGTCTCTAAATGCCCGAGTCTTGTAGCCCAATACGAAAAATGCTCCCGATAATTTGTATTTGCTGGTATTTCATTTACACTAAGACATTGTGCCCATAATTGTAGTTTAATTGACCTGGACCAAAATTCGTCGATGAATAATGTCCTGAAGTCTTCGTAGTCCCTTAGTTGGAATCTGATTGTTGCAAACCATTGACTTGCTGTTGCTTTTAAACAGTCCCCTATGACTATTATTCTTTCTGTTCCTAATATTTGTTTTATTGTAAAATACTCTTCCAATCTAATAAGAAATTCTTTGGGGTGTTGATCACGACTATTGTCGAAAAACGCTGGTTTGGACATTTCATTTTTTTTTTTGTGCTTTTCTTCAATTTCGTTAATTTTCTTATTGTGTTTTTCTTCAATTTCGTTAATTTTCTTATTGTGTTTTTCTTTACCTTCGTTAATTTTCTTATTGTGTTGATCACTATTCTCTTGAATTTTGTTTAACAGTTTGTTGTATAAATATTGGCTATTTAATTCAACTTCTCTTCTAAACTCGTTAATTTCTTCCTCGCCGACGATTCTTTTCTTTGGTGGCATTTTCTTTTTAAAGATGTAGTATTTTTCTTTTGATCAAAGAACACAAATTGTCATCAGCCACGGAAGGCGATATACACAAGTTCTTTTTACTCTATCACGGACCATATATCATCAAGGAAGTCTATCCAAACAATACCGTAGTGATAGACAACGAAAACAATAAGAGGATAACATATAATTTCAAGAACATAAAGCTCTACATTCCACCAGATCCAAGGAAATCAGGAGCGCATAAAACTGATATAAACTAACCTATTCGTTCTGTGTCGTGTATTGGTGGTGGTATTAGTGTGATAACTTAAATTTATACATTAAATAATTTTAGGAAAATATGAATAACACCGTCCAACGACCCGACACCAGTCAAAGAACTAGAATACCTTGGTTGGAACAACTAATCGAAACAAGGTGCCTAGAACTATTCGGCGAGGAGCATCTTTTTGAGGATATGCATCTCCTGACAGCTACTCAACTACTGACAAAATTTGAGAAAATCAACAAGCTACAAATAGATAAGGCCAAGATTAGCCTCCAGTTTGAGAAAGCAATGTCAGCTTACAAGAGAGATAAGGAAGCCACAATCACCCGATATAATTTTGAAAAGGAAATGCAAATCCCTCCAACCTTAACATGTCAAGAAAAAATAATACAAAAGGATCATAGTACTCATGTACAGACAGAGCCCGTATCAATAGATCTCACTGAAGAAAAGGAAGTTCCAGAAGATATCATCCAACTATAAGCATCGACCAAACTGAGGAAGTAGAGATCGAAGAAGGCATAAGCACATCCAATGGTAAATCTAATCTGGCGATAAGCAACAAAACATTTAAAATAAAACTTTGGGCATACCAGCGGAACTTTGCCCGAAAGCTCAAGCGCGGACTAGTGATGAAAGAAAAATTATAAAAGTAGTACATTGAGATCAAACCATTGAAGGAAGGACACCTTCAAATGGACAGTATTGAAACATTACCGTGTTTTATTTTTATTTTATTTATCATTTTTCTTTAATAAAAAAAAAAACAAAACAAAACAAAAAACAAAAAATAAAAGGGGACTATGTAACGAGAATATTACACTACTCGCTATTTAGTACGCGCTGCAGTAGACGCAACATGCAGAGTGTTCGTCGACACACGACGAACGGCCACTCGCCGCATAGGCTAAGGTCAATAGATGACGCTGACCGCGTGTTATATTTTTAAGTGCCGTGATCATCAACAAAATCATTAACATAAACATTGAAATCATACTAAATATGATTTCTAATTTACGCGTCACACTCAATTTACGCGTTCATTTATACCGCCGGCCGCAGCCAGACAGAACATCTCCGATCGACTGTTGAGTAAACACCCAACAGACCTAAACACAAATATACAATAAGTTTTTAATACTAAAAAATCAAAAACTAGCCAACTACCGCGTTTAACCGTGAGTGTTTTCTGTCAATTATATAGTTTGTGCATTTGGAATCCTGATAACCAGGATTAACGCCTGTGCACCACAACTTTATAATTTAATGTATGTTCTATCTGTAATTGTGATCTGTGTATATGGAATCCTATTAAATAGGATTAACGCCGTTACACAGAATTAACTAACTGTAATTTATATTATAGCTCGAGAGCACATAAATTGATTATCCACCAAAAGAAAATATTGTATAACTATTAAATAACTTTATTGTTATTAAAAAGAAATAAAGTACGTTAATTACAAAACTAAACCTAAGAGTTGTTATTGTTATATCGTTACAACCGGCTGAGTCTAAAAAGGAGCTAAGCTTAGCTAGTGCTTTGGACTGCACCGGGCTCCCCCGACGAAGACCACCTACTAAATGGCTTAAGTAGCATCGCTGAGCACACTTAACAGTCACATTTACCGCGGCATCCAATTCTGCCTGTTTCAAAAAGCCTAACTCAACCTCTCTCTTTTGACACAACATGATGAACCGACGTACCTGAGCTACCACGCGGATCATTTGCTGGAAGGAGGAAAAGCGAACAAACCATTCGACCGGAGGATCTTCTCGTGTCAATATGCACACTGGTTTTATTTCCGGTAACTCTTCCAACTGTACGTGTGGAATATTCTGAGACCAGGAATTGACCGGAGCACGTAGAAAGACGGGACCTCACCAATTAAGCTTACATCGCTTGAGCTCATCAAGAAGGAGACTTCGGGATGCGCAATCCGCCGGGTTGTTCTCCGACCGAACATGTTACCAGTGGCAACCAGGTACTGTGGATTGAATCTGGCATATTCTATTGGATACAAATGTCTTAAACGCTGTATGCGGGTTGTTTAGCCACGATAAGACAATGGACGAGTCAGACCACGCAAAAACATAGGATATCCCCAACTGGGAATCCAGAATGCGCTTCAGCCTAGCTTACCATAATGCAAGGAGCAATGCACCACTCAACTCCAGACGTGGGATTGAGATGGTCTTCATCGGCCCGGGACATATGACCAAGTTCTTCATATTCCGACATGAACTTGCGGTAGGCGTTATATAAGATGGTATCCGCAGCCAGCTTTCGTTCCAGGTGGAGCAACCTGCCGGGAGCCAGGGAAAGACTTCACCGGACGATCTGAACGAAAAGGAAGAGGAACAGAAAACCTACCCTGTGGATCTCTGCTAACCTCCGAGCTAAACAACTCTTCACACCGACCATCTTCAGTGAATTGGGACGGAGCAGCCTGCGGTTACTCGACCGACCAGAACCTTTCCATGAGCGATTCCATGGAAAATACTAAAGACACCAACATCGACTGGGCACCGATGTCTGGATGTCCTTGTACCGGACCAATCAGGACCCAACCGAAGACCGAGCTGTACACCGATGGGAATCCTGGACCTAACGAACTGCTTTCTTTATTCCAGACTTGCGGAAAGATGTCGGCACCGATGAGCATGTCAACCAGCTCCTGGTTTGTCAAAGTTGGGATCTGCTAACGTCAAATGGCTACACCTGGCTCGGACCTGAACTGGTAATTGCCGATTTGGCATATCAGTCATGATTGACGATAACACCCAAGGTTTAACGATAATTGACGGCGTAGGACGGTGTCGGGGCTGGATCGTTAGCTGAACACCCCACGAACATCGGGTACCTTCTGACCTGACAATCCTTTGACTGGCACTGTCCAACGAGAAGGTTTCAATCCTAAACGATCACAGCAAGTCGATGTTATCGCACTAATCTGCGATGACGAATCTATTAGCGCGCGTATAGTGCAACGACTTTCTACTGTGTCTCGTACTTGGACCAGAGCTGTTCCTAAAAAAACGGTTGGAAATTGTTGACGACCTAACATGGCAACCGGCGTATTGACTGTCTTCGGATCTGACTCACGATGTAGTAATGCATGGTGACGACGCTGTTATTTGGCACATGATGATGAGCACTCGAATAAACGACATATGACCTTCACCGAAGCAAACCATGCACAACCGATGAGTGAACGTAGGTAAGCACCTAGAGGCTAATGAAAACAGCAAGAACGACGATAAATCTGGAATCTGAAGCGATTCCAAGATTGCAATATTTTGGGCTATCTCCCAATATGCGTTCTACCTCCGTTTTGTGTGCTACGTAACTATAAACATAAGTATAGTATGCGGTCTATCAATGTTATGTGTTCTACCTATATAGCTGGGAATCCCACATCATTTATATTTATTATCTACCAATGTATATGTTTTATCTTAATTTTTCATAGCGATATATATTTTATCATATAGGTAACAATACAGGTTACTGGGTTAGTTGGTTTAGTGTCGT